>RJWJ010003077.1:0-90955 GCA_004363605.1 Indri indri | reverse complement strand
TGTATAGTCTCTCATATATTGACTAATCATTAATTTTTGAATGATTAAATGTTTACGCACAGTTTTTGATTCAAGACCAATAGTAGAAATGTAGTATTATCATCACAATAAAAAAGGAGCAAAACCTTGCTTGCAAATAGGTTATAACAATTTGGGGACAAATAAAAATTCTACCAAAATTTTCTGTAATTGCCTGTTTTGGAGGTCTTAGAGATAGATATCAAATAGCCTTATGAATCAGCAGTTACTTGCTGATTATCTTTGGATATTATTTAAAATGTTTATTTTTACAAGTATGTCTTTTTATAGGTATTGGACTTTTTAGCAATGCTCGTTTGCATTGTTATATCAATAAGCATGTTCCGATGAATGCTGTATTAAGAATTTAGAGGCCGGGCGCGGTGGCTCACGCCTGTAATCCTAGCACTCTGGGAGGCCGAGGCGGCGGATTGTCCTGAGCTCAGGAGTTCGAGACCAGCCTCAGCAAGAGCGAGACCCCGTCTCTACCAAAAATAGAAAGAAATTAATTGGACAGCTAAAAATATATAGAGAAAAAAAAAATTAGCCGGGCATGGTGGCGCATGCCTGTAGTCCCAGCTACTCGGGAGGCTGAGATAGTAGGATTGCTCGAGCCCAGGAGTTTGAGGTTGCTGTGAGCTAGGCTGACGCCACGGCACTCGCCCCAGGCAAGAGAGTGAGACTCTGTCTCAAAAAAAAAAAAAAAAAAAAAAAGAATTTAGAGAACTTGTAACTTTTTTGCATATCCAAAATCACTATTTCTTATTTTTAGTGCCTTTTTTATGGAGGCATAAGAGGAGTAATTTTGAATTAATCTTAGAAGACTTTACAGAACAAAATAAGAAATCTATATACTCTAAGATCTGATGAGATTCCTCTATTCTATAGGACCATTTTTCTCAGTTTATACTGCGGTGGGATCACTTTCTATCTATTTTGTTAAAGTTACTACATCCTTATGTGCTTCAAGACTAATGTGTATTAGGTGCAGAAAGTTCTTCATGTAATAAGGAAGGTGCATAAGTGAGTCAGATGGTACACTATGTCAGTTAGGGAATCTTTTTAAGGAATGCATAAGGGCAAAAATATGCTATTTATATAATTGATTTCTTAATGACAGCATTACTTTTTACTTCACCTTAACATTAAGCCTTCATTATTTTGCATAGAATGCCCCTACTCACGATTATTGCCTCTCAAAATGCTAATTTTCAAGGTCTAACTCAAATGCCAGCTTCTTCTAGATGTCAGCCCTGTTTTTATTTACCTATCTCTCCTTTCTCATGAGTTTTTCTACCTAAATTATTTCTCTCTTCTCATATAAATGTTATAGTTATATTTCTACATGTGTGTCTATATCCTTGAGGGAAACGATTTTACTTTTATGCCTTATCACATAACACTCAGTACCTTGTACATAAATGTCCAATGGTCAATGTTTCCTGAGTACAGGAAATGAATATATAATAAATGATATCTTAATAATATGATTATTAGCCTTTTAACTCCTACAATTACTTTATTAATATTTACTAATATTTAAACTTTTTTCATTTTCTAGTCATATTTTTAGCTGTTTGAAATTCTGATGTAGACAACATTGATTGTTAGAGTATCTCAGTGTATTTTTAAAATCTCATAATATGGTACTTTTATGTTACTTTTTTCTATTTACTTATCTCTGTCACCACTTTCAAACTATTGAGGGAAAGAAACTAAGAAACCTTTTTCAATAAATTCAGAATATGATAGTAAATGCTGTCTTAAAGAGCTGAAGAATCTTACTTGAATTCATTTTCCTCCCATACTATGCCAGTTCTGACATGAACTCTTAACATGTCTTACTTTTGTTCTGAAATTACTCAATTTAGTAGCCCATGATTTGTGCTATTTATATAAAATGTGTAGGCTGAGTATTAAAATGTTGATATTTAGAATGTCAGTTACAATTTGAAATATAGTGCAGTCATTCTTCACTATCCATGTGGGATTAGTTCCAGGAAACCCCTCAGATACTAAAATCCACAGATACTCAAGACCCTTATATAAAATGATGTAGTATTTGCATCTATGCACATCCTCTTGTCTACTTTAAATGATTTCTAGATTACTTATAATTTCTAATACAATGTAAATGCTATATAGTTGTTTTATTGTATTGTTTTATATTTCTATCATTTTTATGGTTGTATTGTTATTTTTTATTATTTTTCCTCAAATAATTTTGATCCAAGGTTGGTTGAATCCACGGATATGGAACCATGGATGTGGATTGTCAACTGTACTTTAAAATATGATCAGCTTTGTGTATGTTTGTCAGGAGTCTGTTTCGTCAGAAGATTTACGAAGCTGTTTGGGAAAAAGGACTGCATTTGCAATGTTCATGTAATGTGCTAGTTAGCACAGAGCTACATAGTTACAAGCACTGAATGAATATTATTTGATAGGGAAAAGTACCTTTATTTTACAAAGTTTTTCAAGTATCTCAAGAATGGAAAAACAAACACCACAATGTACTCACTGTTAACTTGAAACTAACCAATGAGCATACATGTGCACAGAGGGAGTAAAACTCAGTGGAAATGAACCAGGAGGGAGCGGGGAAAAGGGAAGGTGCAGAGAGCAAAAACCCACCTAATTGGTACAGTGAACACTATTTGGGTAATGGGCACACCTATAGCTGGGACTCAAGCATTACAAAAGCTATCCATGTAACCTAAAACATTTATACCCCCTTAATATTTTGAAATAAAAAAACCCAATAATTGTAATTATTTGTTTTCTGCAAACAGAAGAGAATGTTTTTAAGGATGTATATTAGGAATGTAAAGTTGTTAAATAGGATGCTGCTGCTTAATACCTTATATGTTCTGTTTTAGCTTATCTATTTTAGGCAAGGACATGAAGCTTATGTGCGGGCTGTAAGGAAATCAAAAATATACAGTGTTAATATACAAAAACAGCCATGGAACAAAATGGATCTCAGGGTAAGTTTACCAAATTCATAAGTTATGTAATTGAGGCAGCTTTGGAACTAAGTTAGTTATCCATAGGCTTTTCCTCAATTTCATGCATATTTCACTGTTGATTGTATGTCTAAGATAAGGTGATATATGAAACTCTTGTAGAAACTGAGTGTTATGGGTCACATTTTATATGTTTCCCCAAATTTGTATGCCATCTATTGTCTTGATTATTTGGCTTAATTTCCTTAAAGTTTCCAATCCTCTACTCTACCATTCCATAGTTAGAGTAAAGCAGGAGTTCCCCTTTAAGGATATTTTCTTTATCAGCAACTTTGTACATTCTGGAAGCTCTGTAAACTGAGTTTGAGAACTACAAACACTCTCAAGGTTCTGGCAGCTTTGGTATATATTAAATGTCATAAATTGGAAGAAACTGAGAAACCTGTGGTGCTTCATGAAATAGTCTTTTGATATAATATCCACATAGCTGCATGACTGAGTAAAACAGATATGTATATTTTATGGAGAATGATTTTATGTCAATGAAAATATATAATTTCATTCATTCATTCATATATACATACATGTATATATACAGACAGACATGGGTATACATACCATCATTTCTACTTAGGTTTATATGTGTTTTGTTTTTCTGAACAAGAGTCTAAAGGGCAATTTTATGATGGTTTTCCAGGTATGAAGGGTTGTTGGGTGATGAAGTTTAGCAGGAAGTATTTAAGAGATAATTTGTATTTTTACTGAAATAAAGATCTAGTTTAGACATTTGTGAAAATTTTTATTGATGTTATAATGTGCAAAAATATCAGGTGAGCTTTACATAATCTTCTCCTGTGATAGGGATGGCTACCATCTATTCCGAATCAGGTAATACGTGAGTTCTTTTTTAGAATCAGAGGAATGAATAAAATATATAATTTCGTATTTTTAATCCTAACCCTGTGGTTCTTAGAAATTAGAAATTGTAGGAAACACCATGTGTGTGGTAAAAGAGTCTGGGCTTTTGAATAAGACCTAGATTTCAGTCCCAGCTCTGCTATAGGCTAATTTATAACTTTACGCAAGTCACTGTACCCATTAGGATCAGTTTTATCATCTGTTAAATATGACTCGTAATCAACGTGTAAGGTTGTTGTAAGATAGTATGATAGGCATTCTAAAATTTAAGTCCTCTCTCCAAAAGTATACACATACATATATATACATGTGAAAAAAATATATAATACTTACTTTATTTTTGCTAGGGGAGTGATTTTTAACCAGACAGAGCATTGTAATACCCTGGGGAGTTTTTTCAGAATATGTGTAGCTGACCTGTACTTGAGACTTACAGAATTTGATTCTATAGGAGTAGAGTTTAGGAACATGAATTTGGAAAAGTTTCCCCAGGGCATTCTGTTGCCTCTCCTTGCTTTAGAGCCCTGTACTAAATTACAGCCTGCTATTAAATGTCAAGAGCCATGTCTTATTACTTTTAACACTCAGTGTTGTCTAGAATTTGTTGGTATTGAGATAATTCTTAAATTGTTCAACTAATAATGAAATAGTATGTGAATATTAAGTAGTTATTGATATTGAAGGTAATAATTTATTGGTATTCTCATGAATAGGAGCAAGAGTTTGTTAAGATTGTAGGAATCAAATATGAGGTTGGACCCCCTACACTGTGCTGCTTGAAGCTTGCATTTCTGGACCCTATTTCAGGCAAAATGACTGGAGAATCTTTTTCCATTAAGTGAGTAGCTATCTGTGTGTGTGTGTGTGTGTGTGTGTGTGTGTGTCTGTTTATTTTAATACCTATTGTATATGGTATATTCTACAGGGCTCAATGGGAGAGGGAACAGTATAGGACTACTGCAGGATTTACTAAGTTGCAAAGACCAGTGTTTAATTCTTAGTTTGTTTCTCCATTTAATTGCTATATATATGATATAGATGGATAGATAGATAGATCCATGAGCAAGTTATTTAACCTCTCTGAATTTATATCTGCATTTGCAAAATGGAAATACTATTGTCTTCCTCAGGATTGTTGTGAGGAATAAAAGAAACCTTTATGAGTGACTAATGGTATACCTGGAACAGGCTATTTGTTTTTATTTCTGTTAATAATAGGAATAATAAGTCAGTGGATCATTTCTTAAAGTTGAGTTTAAAATCTAAAGAGATTAAGGAACATTACTTCATAGTCTTCTTAAAAAGTTCTTGATATGAAATACCTCATATTAAGCTTTAAAAACTTTTATTGGCATCTTTTTATTTTTAAAGTAATACAGTAATATGCAGGGTACTCTCAAACAGATCAGAGCAGGTGGTGTTTAAGTAAAGACGTTTCTGGGAACTGACTGAGGTTTCTGAAATTTTGCTTAATGACTCCACATTAAACATACATCCTTGGATATTTAGTAACATAATACTGTTTTATCTCTATATTGATTCACATGTGCCTTATTTTCTGTACAGGTATCATGACATGCCAGATGTCATTGACTTCCTTGTGCTACATCAGTTTTATAATGAAGCCAAAGAAAGGAACTGGCAGATTGGTAAGTGTAGAATTGTCATTTAATAACTATTAAGCTTGAAGTAGAGTAAATAACTTTTTAACTGTGATTTAACAGAAAGAAATTAGTTTAACAGGCTGTCAGCCAAACTAGAAAAATCACATTAAAATTTCCTTTTCAGTTAAGTTTAGGTAGCTCTATGCATATTATGTGTGACGTGTAATCTCTAAACCTTCTGTAAATACCTACTCTATTAGTATACAAATCTGAATAAAAAGAAAATTCTCAAATGTCAGTTGCCCTAATCTAGAACACTTTACATTTGTGCTCTTAAACAGATCACTACCGATTATGATTTGTCTCCTTCCTGCTTTCCTGCATCTCTCTTTTTCTCTCCCTCCTTCCCTCCATCACTTACTTCCTCTCTCCTTTTCTCCCTTCCTCTTTCTCTCTTTTTCCATTCCTTCTTTGCTTCTTTACCTTTAAAAATTTCTCCTTCACATTATTGTTATACTGTTTTTTATAATCAAAGAAGAAAAGAAGGAAGCGAAAAAGAGAGACAGAAAGAGGAAGGGAGGAAGGGAGAGAGGAAGTAAGTGATGGAGGGAAGGAGGGAGAGAAAAAGAGAGATGCGGGCAAAGACATAAAGTGTAACCATAATGTTTGTACCCTCACAATACCCTAAAATAAAGAAAAAAAAGTTCCACCAAAGACAACCGAGAAGGAAGGGCTAGAAATGTAGAGGAGGATGGGAGGAGGATGGCATCGTGGAAATTAAAGGGAAAGACGTGAAAAAAGGAAAGTGAACAGCTGTCAAATGCTTCTGAGGAGACTTCAAGTAGGGACAGAAAAGCACCCTCTGGAAGTTAACTTGAAGGTTTCTCCAATTTATTCTTTTCCCTGCCATTGGCCCTTCACACTTAATGTCTCCTCATGATTTAATAAACATTTGATAAATAAAAAAAAGAAATTTGCTTATAGCTCCATCGTTATAATACAGAACATAAGGATTTTAAAACTATTGGCTTTTTCTGCATATTTATTTGTGTGTGCCTGAATTTTTCAAATGTATTTGTAACTATAATAAATACATAATTTTGGAAGGATGGGGCCTCTCAGCCTGACTTGGAATCTTGGCCCTGGAACTTACTAGCTGTGTAATGATCTTGGGCAAATTTTTAACCTCTCTGTACTTTACTTCCGTTATCTTTAAAATGGTAATCATATCAGTACACCCTTGTAAGGCTTATGTGAGCAATAAATGAGTTAATATAAAGAAAACACTTATAATGATACCTGGTACATAGTCAACACTATGTATATGTTTGCTATTAGTATATTTAAATTCACCTTTGTTATGCATAAGAAATATTTTTGTTCACAATGGTTTGGTTCTGTAATCTTTAGCTATTTAAAGGCAGCAAACTAGTATGAAGAGATTTTTTAATTTATTTATTAAAAAATTTATTAATAAATAAATTTAAAAAAATCTTTTTAAGTTTAGAGAGACCTATGTTGCTTAGGCTGGCCTCAAATTGCTCTGAACTTATGCAATCCTACCTTAGCCTCCCAAGTAGGTGATACTTCTAATGTACACCACTGTGCCTACCTGAAGAGATTTTTAAAGGCACAAAAGAAGAAAAAACAACTGTATTAATGTACATATACAGTACAATAAGGAATATGCCTGATGATGATGCCAAGTAATTGATAAAAGTTAAAGTATGTTTGTTAGCATTTATTTAAGATGACATGGATATATGTGATTTATTTTGAAAAGATTTCTACAACTTGAAAATCAAAATACCTGAAGAAGGTAAAATGTAAAATTCACTTATCTGGAAAACTCAGATCAAAACTTCTGATAATGCTAGATACAATGATACTTCTGTATTCAATAAAAAGTAGCAAATTTGAGTAGGAACAGTACTAATATTCTCAAGAGCACCCTTTTAAGAATTTTTTAAAACATTATAGGTGATAGATTCCGCAGTATAATAGATGACGCCTGGTGGTTTGGGACTGTGGAGAGTCAGCAGCCTTTTCAACCAGAGTATCCCGATAGTTCTTTCCAGTGTTACAGTGTTCAGTAAGTACAGTTAGGGTCTTTCATGCCTGATATAATACTATAGTAGTATATTGACTTTCAATAAACTCTACCAGCAATAATACATTTTTATCTGACTTAGCTAGTCTCACAATACCTGTATCTGTAAGGAAGAAATTTGATGGTATAAATAAACCTTTTGGCTAAAAAGAACAAAAGACTAATTTCTACCTCCCTTATTGTCTGCAGTTTCTCTTCAGGATTTCTATTTTATATAAGAATTGTAACTATTTTTTTGTGGAGAATAATGAAATTGATTTACTGTTTAAAGTAATTGTTAAATCTGGAAAAAAGCAATGAGTATTAGTACCTAGTCTTTTATTTAATGGTATGAATTCTAGACAGAGATGACTGTATCATGTTTGGAGGTACTATTTGTCTACAATATTTACTTTAATTCTTCTTGAAATTCCAAATGTTAAGATTCCTAATGAATGAAGCCCTCAAGAATGATGGAAGAAATGTTTATTCTGTGAGGATTGATTTTTTTTTATTAGTCTCCATATTGACTAAGAGTAGGCTTACTGTCCTCCAAGTTTCATATTGACAGACCATGTTTTCTCTATTAGAGGTTTATTATCTTTATGTAAGCAGAGTTGTACTTTAAAGAAAACTGTGTTGCCCTTTTCCAAATTTCACCCCCCAAAGTTATGCAAATTATGCTAGTATATGAAAGTAAGTACCATGTAAATTTGATTTGCATCTTGTTATTTTTTAATAGCTGGGACAATAATGAGAGAGAAAAAATGAGCCCCTGGGATATGGAGCCAATTCCAGAAGGAAGTAAATATGCTTTTAAAAATTAATTATAATTTTTTAAAAGTAAAATGGCAATATCGTGATATTAGAAATTAATTATTTCTGATTTTTTATCTCATACCTAGCTGCCTTTCCAGATGAAGTGGGTGCTGGTGTTCCTGTGTCCCAGGAGGAACTGACTGCTTTGCTATACAAACCCCAGGAAGGAGAGTGGGGGGCTCATTCCAGAGATGAGGAATGTGAACGGGTTATTCAGGGCATCAACCACCTTCTTTCCCTGGGTATGATGAATGTGAAAAAATACTAGAAGTGTGGAAGGAAGCTAGGGAAACCAGCAGAACTTTAAGTTCTACAAAAGAAAATGCAGTTTTTCCCTGTACACCTCACTTTTAACTCAAGAAGCACAGTGATTCTAGTTTCAATATTAATATTTTTATATGCTTGGCCAAAGTATTATAATAACTGATAAACTTTTTCAACACTCTGGGGGATAAGAGTTAAGGCAGGCATATAAGTGTCTTTTTCTTTCTTGAGCCATTTTGGCTCTCTAGCTATTCCCCGAGCCGGGCTTTGAATGGGTTCCTTGGTAAGGACAGTGGGTGAGTAATGTATTTTACCCACACGCATAGTTATATTTCCTAAAATATATCTCTTGAGAAGTTTGGCAATTTTCCAGGAAAAACATGTACATCTGAAGTTAAACACAGTGTTCCTTTAATTTTGTTTTGTTTTACCTGATTTGAACTAGTTTATCATGCATGATTCATAGATATTATGTCTAAATAAAAAGAACATTCTGTTTGTATAATTGAATCATCATTGTTTTAGAAATATAGTATATTGCCTTTCCTTCTTGTTTATATGTTGATTATTATTGTTTGTTCACATGAAATGTTAATATCCTTTATAGCTACCTTTTTTGATTTTGGTAATTCTTTAGATTTTGCCAGCCCTTTTGCTGTTCCAGTGGATCTCAGTGCCTACCCCTTGTATTGTACTGTAGTTGCTTATCCGACTGACCTCAACACCATCAGGCGGAGGCTTGAAAATCGATTTTACAGGTCCGTTTAGTTTTACCATTTATTGTAAAATTTATAATTTTATGGCTTTTGCTTTCCTTTTTGAAATCTCTGTTTTCATAGTATAAAATTACCATCCAAAAGACCTACACCAAAATTTCTTCTAAAAATTTGGAGCACTAATTTCCCTTTATTCAGAACATTCTCACTCTTCCAGGGTAAAAAAAGAGGTAGGGAAGAAAGGCAGAGAGGAAAATATGGGTAGCACAAATCCTTTGTGAAACAAAAACTATAGTTAACTTTACTTTATTAAGGACAGATTAAGTGGTTTGTGGATTCATCATGATTAAGGTGTGACAGATTTGGAACATATTTAAATTGTCTGTTGGGAATTAGGCAGTAGTTAATTAGATTTAATTGCCAGCCCTAAAATATACATAGGAAAAAAGCTAAGTTATTTTTTCCTTGGTTGGGAAGGAGATGATTATTGGAGGACTGTGGAGGGCACCTCTTGGTCCCTCTCTCATCTGAGTCTACTACTAAACACAGTATTCCATGAACCATGTAATCTGCCCCTTGTAATTGAGAATTGGAGGCATTTTTATAACATTATATATTATTTGATTAAATAATATATATCAAAAATAACTAGATAAAAATCCATCATTTTCTACAATCTAGTCTTTTTTTCTTGTTCTTCTTGGCTCTTCCCCAAAAGCTAAATTATACATTCTTTTGATTTTATCAAAATACTTTTTTTGTTTATTTATTTTTGTTTGTTTGGTTTTTTTGTCATCATTCTACCCATAATGTCCTAAGTCAGTTCTATTCCAAGTTTTAATGTACAGTACAGTGGTTCAGAATTCCGGCCTGTGCTTCAAATACTTTAACTATATCATCGCTTTTTATTGCACATCAGTCACACATATATATTGAGTTACGTATATATATTGGAACACCTTTGACATACTATGATTAAGTGCCTAGTAGTTCTATATCGTATAGTCCTAGAATATACTTTAAATGTATCAGCCAAGGCTAATGTAGGGTATTTTTTCTTTCTTAGGAGAATATCAGCATTAATGTGGGAGGTACGCTACATTGAGCATAATGCCAGGACTTTTAATGAGCCAGACAGCCCTATAGTTAAAGCAGCAAAAATTGTAACTGATGTCTTACTTCGATTTATTGGGTAAGAAGCAGTTTTAACTTCCACAGAGGCTAACTTCTGATTTTTTTAAAATTATTTTTAAACATTATTAAACATTATTACTGAAATTATTGAAATGACATATCTTGTTTCTTAGGGATCAGAGCTGTACTGATATACTAGATACTTACAATAAAATTAAAGCAGAAGAACTAAACAGTACTGATGTGGAGGAGGTAAGAATCACAGCATGATTAGTAGGAATGAATTCCTTTTCTGTTATTTGAAGTACAGTAAATGTTATATGTAAATGTTGTAATTGGCTATAAGCAACAAAACAGGTTTTTGAAAGCTGGCTGAATACTTGCATCTGTTTGTATTAAACTCTTTAACCTGTCCTTAGATTGTATATACCAACAATATGATAGTGTTACAGGGTTTAGTCAGAGACAGGTGGCCAGTCATCCTATTTTACTCAGTGGGTTTCAATAATAAGAAATCAACGCTTTTCTTTTCTATCCCTTAAAAATAAGAAAAAGTGCTCAATATTTTAATAGAATGTATAGCGTGTGTTGCTTCAGTGATATATGCATGGGGCTAAAGCACTCAATATTTTAATAGAATGTACAATGTGTGTTGCTTCAGTGATAAATGCATGGAGGGCCCCAATTTCACCACAGTGCAATATATCAATGTGACAGAATTGCACTGGTACCCCATGAATATACATAATACAGATAAAACATAAATGGGGAAAAAAACAAAAGATAACCGAAATGGTTAGTTGATGGAAATTTCATTAAGTATTTTACTTTCTGTGCATTGTATGTAAAATATTCAAGAATTTTAAAATTACAGGTTTGAAAGTTAATTTTTAGTAGTTTCATGGAATTGCTACTTCATTTTTTTTATGGAAATTGCAAACATAAACCAGTCTCTTCTGAATGAAAATGGAATTAGTACTCTCAGCAGACTCTCACATACCCGATTTCCCCACCCATCTATGTTTCTAGTCTACATAAAGCCATACTGCACTGGAGGTTATAATAGAAACAAATACCAAGATAAGAGTATGGAATAATAATGGAAAGTGATAATCCAAAAATCTTTACTGGAAAAAAAATTCATCCCAGGGATAATTGAATCAGATATGCTAGATTCTTTTGCAGTAGCATAAGATATTTTATATATTCATATTATTTATACTGATAATCTCCAGAATGGTAAGTCTTCAGTGTTGTTTTTATTCTTTCATGAAAATGTGTCTGACTATGCAATGTTATAAGTATTATATATTACTGGAGTTAAATGTTATATACATAATAATAAATACAGTACACTGATTAGATATTAGCCTCTTGAAACCTAAGAAAAATTTATAATTCATATTCCTTGTATTTTCTTATGTATTCCTTATATTTTCTCTGACCTTTCACATAAATGTATTTTAACTTAGGATTTAATGCAGCAAGAATTTCTCCTCAGAGTAGGATTATTTGGGTTAAAATAGAAAATTTAAGTAAAAATGTAGTTTAACAGCTTTATTTTATTAGAAAGGAGTACCAGTAGCTCATGAGCTACTTTTCTTTTCTGCTAGGCATTATCTAGGTGCTTCACCATCATCGGTGGTGCCTGGGCCCTGATTCTTTGAATTAAAAAATTGTCCCTCAGAAAGAGATTTAATTGTATCTTAGGTTATAATACACATGTATATTTTCCTTTTAGAAAAGAGATCTATTTTTTGTAATAGCAAAGGATTAATCATGAATAATTAATAATTATAGTATACTAAATAAGCATGTCCTATAGAATAAGGTTTTTAAAAATTACTAATACTTAGGTACAACTTTAGCAGATACCAATCACTGCACCTTTTCCTTAGTTTCCTATTCTGATCTAAACAGAAACTTTGTTTAACTCTTCTTCTTCCAGTATATTTTCCAGCTTGTACACAGCATATTGGGAAAGTTTGCAGTGAGTCTCTCTGCTGCCTGCTCCAATGAGGGAAAGTTAATCGTGATTATATTTGCCATTTATTTGTAAATGTCTATCAAACTTGAAAGACTTTGTATGTAACTTACCATCTTCTCCTACTCTTCCCTTTTAATTTAGGATACAGAAATGGTCGATTTAGATTCAGATGGTCCTGGTACTTCATCTGGAAGAAGGGTGAGTAAACAAATGAACTGTTGAGAAGAAATATTTTTGGGTTTCTTGTGTTGGGGGATCCCTAAGACCAACTCTATGTTTGGAGAGTTGCTGGAAGGACTCTTGGAACTAAGTATATAGTTATACTCATGGCTTACATTTATTACAGCAACACAGTAAGGGTACACAGCTGAATCATAGGGGAAAAGACACAGGCAGAGTCTGGAGGAATCCACATGTAGGCTTCTTTATGCTCTCTCTTTCTCTTGTGAGGGGTCACATATCACCCTCTTCCCCCAACAATGAAAATGTAGCAAACGTGTGCGTAGAGACTCAATTCCCAAGGATTTATTGGGTGTTGGTTAGGTAGGTACCTTGTGACTGATGCATACCAAGATTCCAGGCTTTCAGAAGGAAAGCAGGCATTCAGCACAAATTACATTATTTATATGCTTCTAGGTACAAGTCTAGGTACAGTAGACTGTCTTTATAATTTAGGTAACCATTCAAGTTCAAAGTTTCCAAATGTCAGCCAAGGGCCAGCCTTGTAAGAAAACCCTGATAATGATAGGACTCAGGTCTGTTATATTAACTCTTTTCTACAGGCTTTTCCTCTATAATAATTAGACATAGTTGTTTTATATAAGGAACAATATCTTTTGAAATACTGGAAGAGACCTTAACAAAAGACACCAAATGATAAAGAATAGAACTTATCATGACCACAAAGGATTTCATTAAAAAAAATTGTTTAACTGTTGTTTAGAGGACATTATTGTGCCATCATCAAGTATACTTAACTACCAGCAAATATTAAGGCAATATAAATGTTAACCTTGTAGAAGGAAAAAGCACTTTAAAATAGCAGCTGCTCTATCTTATACAGATATATTAACATTAGGGATACATGAGAAAATCAATAAAGAGTTTCAGAGAAGAGCTTTTTGATATAATTCTATTAAAATCTATAGGTCAAATGCCGAGGCAGAAGACAATCTTTAAAGTGTAATCCTGATGCTTGGAAAAAACAATGCAAAGAACTGTTGAGCCTCATTTATGAACGTGAAGACTCAGAGCCATTCCGACAGCCAGCTGATCCTCTTTCTTACCCAGTAAGCATACAGTTGTTTAAATAATTGCCAGGATGATAATTTCCCATAAGTGTCCATACTAAAGTCTAGTTAAGAGCAATTTTTCCTCTCCCTTCCTCCCTCTCTCCCAATCTTTGAATTGTGAAAGTGAGTGGCATGATTAGTTATGACCTTTTAAAATGCTTGGCATGTACTTAGCATATAAATTATTCAGTTGGAAACCAAATTCTAATCAAAATTTCTTTGCTATTCCTTCTTGATTTTATTTCATTCATTTGTTTAATGCATTTTACTAACTTCTAATGTACTTCTGTACATTGTAGATACTTGGTGACATATGTCAGTCCTATTTAATTTATACTAAATATGTTATCAATATGGTCACACAAAGTAACCAACATACCAGTATTACTTTTCTTTTCAACAAAGATAAATGCAAGAGAACTTAGATTATAGGATTCCTTTTCTAGGAGCATAACTATTTATATGTTTAATTACCCTTTAGTATAGATAGCAAGTCTATTTTAACTTTTTCAGAGAAAAGGTACAGCAGTATTTCAGAAATACATCAGACCATCGTCTGAGCTTAATATGCATAAATATTCTTCTCTGTATACACAGGTCTCAGTAGAGAAAAATATTCAAATAAGGAAAAAGATTATGTTCAACAGAGCTTGTTTTGTTTGTTTATAGGGAGTTCGAGTAGAAAAAATTAGTCCTGTGTTTTTCATAGCGTAGGAGAATGGTGAATGTAGAATTCTTTCACCTTAGAGTACAGCAAATAAAAGCATAATTCCTATTTGTGGATCTTTGAGCCTTAAGTCATAATTGTATTGCAAGTCTTGATATTTTGTTGTGGTGGTCTAGAAACACAATATATGCTTTTTACCCTAATAGGGCCATCAAGAGCAAGATGGGGAATCCTCAGAGTCAGTTGTTGCAGAAAGACAAGATCCATCTCTTTCTGAGGTAGGCCTGGTAGTCTCTCTTTTTTTGTTTCAGAATATTACAGGGGTATAAACACTTTGGTTACGTAAATTGCCTTTGCACTGCCAGAGTCACAGCTACAACAAGTGTGCCCATCCCCCAGACAGTGGGTACCGCACCTATTAGGTGTGAATTTACCCATCCCCCCTTCCCCTTACCTGCCCGATACCCAATGAATATTACCTCTGTATGTGCATGTATGTTGATCAATTAGTACCAATTTAATGGTGAGTACATGTGCTGTTAGTTTTTCCATTCTTGTGATACTTAGAAGAATGGGCTCCAGCTCCATGCAGGATAACACAAGAGGTAGTTCACCATTTTTTTTTTAATGGAAAAGACATACTGGTTTTTTATGTTTTTATTTTTTAAAAGTCTACATACTGTACATCAACCTTTCATAATTCATTAAAGCTGCCTTCTAACTCTACTCACTTTCTTTTTACCTTTATTTCATTTTTCTTGGTCATTTAGTTTTTAATCAACATGTGTTCTCAGGATTGTTCTTTGTGGCATCCTCATAAATGTTTATGTGTTTATGTAGATCTAAAGCTGCTGCAGACTAGAAAATATCAGTTACACAATATAATCGTGTCTCTGTTGCAGCAGATGATTCCTACTGGGACTTTATTGAGTAGGCAGACTGAGTCTTTTGAGTTGTGGACATCATATTACACAGATTCCAACGTTTTTCCTCTATGAAAATCTTAATGTTTCATAAGCTATACTGTGTTAGAATACACTTTTGGTTTTCTGTGATTTAAGAAAATAAGATCTATTTGGAGCAATAGTGATTTCTCATATTTTCAAAAATATTTTTTCTCTTTTTGTAATATCTTTTCTCTGCCCCTTTTCCTGGTTTTTTTTTTTTTTTTGGCTTAGTCTTTGAAGGAAATGTAGAGATTTTACTTTTTAATGATTCTAAATAAGAGAAGGGATTTAATACTGAATATATTCTTCACTCTGAAACTTATTTATTGAGGGTTATAGCATATATAGTTATAAATTTCAGATATAATTCCATATGATAACCCCAGGAAAATATTAACTAGACTGGAAAGATTTAGGTTAAAATGGAATCTTCCCTTTTTCCTAATTAAAATCTAATTCTGGACCTATGAGATGGAAGACCTTACACAAAGCAAAAGTATCACATTGATTAAAACACAAAAACGAGAGAAGCACAAACATAACCAATTTGACTTTGACCTCAAATGACACTTTAAGTAGAATGTTCTCATAGCTGGAAATCTTGGAAATATGTAGTTAATTCGTATAATGAAGCTATTTAATTATATGTGAATAATCCAATTTTCTACTCTCATTAAGAGGTTTGCCAGGGTTTTGGAGGTTGTATCAGCCTTTAAGCAAGAAATGGAATTCCATATTATGGAGTCTGTAGAGATGAAGCCAGTGGCTATGGATTTTTTCTTCTGTCTCTTCAGAGTTCTTTATGGTTAGTGATGGCTGTGTGAGGGCTAAGGCTCTCCCACAGACTCCCACAGACCCTTGCTGTACTTATGAGACACCAAAAGATGGTTTGGGGTTGAGGGGAAGGTAGTTGGCAGATTCAAAAGCAACGTATATATTTTATGGTGGATTGTATCAGGTGGTGATGCAAATCTCGGTCCCATTATATTATTTAGTATTGTTATGCAGTTTGGGTAGTTAATAACACATTATTCTTTGTAGGATTATCAAGATGTTATAGACACTCCTATGGACTTCAGCACTGTAAAAGAAACTTTGGAAGCAGGAAACTACGGTAGTCCTCTGGAATTCTATAAGGATGTTCGCCAAATATTCAGCAACTCCAAAGCTTATACGTCTAATAAAAAGTCAAGGGTATGAAAAAATATTAGATGGTTTAATTATCTAAGCATTTAGTTATATATATCAGGCAGTTTTCTTTCACCAGTTTTAAAATTGCTAAATAAATATATACTGTAATTCTGACATTGTTACTGAAGTTTGACTCTCAGTATCTTCTCTGAAATATGGATCATTCCAGGCATGAAATATTATTAGGCATGCATAAAGATACATTTAACATAGTCATTCTGAAATTAAGCACATTTTCCTATCTCTTAATTGCATCGTCTTTACTCTTTAGTTATACTTAGTTATATCTGCCAGAGAGAAGAAAAGGAAAGGAGAGGTAGTAATTTGATTACCCTTTACTATGTCTAATAAATGACTTGATAACTGTATAAAGGTAGTTGATGATATTAGTATATATGCAATATTTCAATTAGCTCTGAATATTTATGTTGCCTTTTTTATAACAAATAGTGAACCATATTGGGAAGTTATAACTGTTTATTCATATTCACATTTAATATTTTCCCTACGTTTTCTCAGAACTTAAAATATCTTGAGAACAAAAAAATACTACTAATAATTTTTGTCTTTTGGAATTACTGGTATCTTACTAACTTTTGAATCAGTTGCATAGTAGGTATATATTTGCCCATGTCTAGCTCATATAAAATGCATTTTCGCTAGTTTCTGCAAGCATACTTTTTCATATATGCTTTTCCCCACCTGATCCTGACTGTAAGAGTAACATTTATTCTCTGTAAAAAGTTTGGGAAATACAGAGCGGTATAACGAAAAAAAGAAAAATCACCTGCAAAGCCTATCACCTGTATTTATTTACAGCTAATATTTGATGTATCTGCTTCCAGGATTTCCTACATTAACATATATACTTACATCTGTTTATGTATTATTTAAAACAATAGATTTCATATTTTGAGACATTTTTGTTACATACTGAAAAGGTTTTTGCTACATACTTTCAAATTATCCTTTAGAATGTTGTTCAAATTTAAATTCCTCTGGCGATGTATGAGATTCTTTTTTTCCTTCCCCTTATAACACTGAATGTTATCTTTTAATAATATTTATTAATTTTAGGCAACAATTATGTCTTGTTTCAATTCTTTGAGAAGAATTCGTTCAAGTGAATAAATAGTTACATGTATTTAGTCTGGAATGATGATGCTGATATTGGTCCAGGCATGTTTATACCTTTTATTTTTCATATAATTAAAATAGTTGGTAAAACGACTACAATTTCCACCTTTTCAGATCTATAGCATGACGCTGCGATTGTCTGCCTTATTTGAAAGTCGTATTAAAAGTATCATCTCTGAATATAAATCAGCAATCCAGAGTCAGAAGAGGAGAAGGCCACGGTACAGAAAACGTCTAAGAAGCAGCAGCAGTTCGTTATCTAGTAGCCGAGCTCCTAGGTATATCACATTGATGTAGCATTTTATGTTTTGAAAGCATTTTGTGTGTATTACCCAATTTCTGAAAGTTTATGAATAATTTGAGGAGATTCCAAGAGATCTTTTTCTTCCTCCAGAACTCTTATGCCTGTGTAAAGATGGAATTAGTGACCAACAGCATTGTTTATGTGGATTTTACCATACTAGAAACTTCTTTTTTTAACGATTGAAGTTTACCTTTGTCAGATTACTAATTTGAAGCATTTTACTTGGATTTTAGGGCATTTCCTCTTTGGTCAGCTTAATCATTTTGTATCATACTGTCTATCATAATATGTTACTAACAGAAAGAAAATGCTCATTGTTATATATTTTTACTTCTAGTCCAAAAGGGAAACAAAAACAAATGAAGTCGCAGCCTAAAAATGACCAGAATACCTCAGTGTCTTATACCAGGACTAGCTCTCCTTTCTCGTCTCCTGGTAAATATGTATTTTGTTTTTGGTGTTCTGTATCTCAGCCGGATAATGATATTAAGGATATAGAAGAGGTAGCATGGTTTATAGTGCAAAGACCAACAGATTTGGATTTAGAAAAGTTGTTTTATTTCCAATTCTGCTTACTAGCCATGTGGCCCTGGGTATGACATTAAGCCATATGTTTCAGTTTCTTCCTTAGACTAGATGAATTTTAAAGTATCTTAGTTTTAAAATTTTGTGACTGAATGATTTTCAATATCTGTGTCTCAGAGCACTGATCTATAATATGTTTGCCAACATAAGATTTGAGGATTCCTTCTGTGTGGAGGTGGGCCATCTGGACATATTTTTCTGACATTTTGTGCTTGAAAGTTTAGTGATGCTAAATCATTTATTCGCAAAATATTCATATTTGTTTCTTAAAGCAACTTGTAATATTAGATATTGGAGTAAATTAACTGGGACAGTTTGAAAAGCAGCCAGTTTAACTTTCCTAAAAACTTGATAATTATGTTAATATTACAATCTTTTAAAATGCAAGTTTCAGATGCTGCTGAAGGTCTTTCACTATATCTTCTTGATGATGAACCAGAAGGACCATTTTCTTCAAGCTTCAGTGGATATAGCCGAAGTGGAAATAACCATGACCCAGGGAAAGCCAAATCATTTCGCAATAGAGTTTTGCCAGTTAAACAAGGTAGGAAATAAATATGGGATAGGGCATTTATTCTTTATTTCCTTATGATGGAAGATGAATCATTTAAAAGCTAATGAATTGGCATAGTAAAAACTAGTATATCCTTATAGTTAATGGCAATTTTAATTTTAACATTGTAAAATTTGAGTTAGAGTTTCATATCCACAACTAAGAACAGGCCATTAGCAAATTTTGAATAACTTTTCAAATATATTTTAGTCTTAAAATAAAATATAAAGTGAATAGGGAAGAAAAACTAAATGAAGAGTTATTTCCCCAAATATATAAAAACTAGACTGTTAGACATATTTAAGATTTTTCTCATATATATATTTTTATTTCAAAGTATACAGGATACAAATAGTTTTGTTTATAAGGATCACTTTTGCAATGTTTGTTTGAGTCAGGGTTATAACTGTGCTTGTCACCCAGATGGTGTTCGTTGAGCTTCTTTGTACCTGGCTATATAAGTCTCTAGTAAGACCAGGGAAGTTTTCCTCAATTATTCCCTCAAATGGGTTTTCCAGCCTATGGGTTTTCTTCTTCACCCTCAGGGATGCTTATGATTCTTATATTTGGCCATTTTGTGCAATCCCATATTTCTTGTAGGCTTTGTTCATCCCTCTTAATTCTCTGTTCCTTATTTTTGTCTGATTGAATTAATTCGAAAGAGTTGTCTTCAAGCTCTAATATTCTTTCTTCTGCCTGGTCTAGCCTATTCTTAAAACGTTCCACTTTGTTTTGTATTTCCTTAAAGGAATTTTTCATTTCGAGTAGTTCCATTTTTTTTTAAATTTTTCAATCTCTTTAGTCAATTTTTCATTCATTTCCTGTATTGTTTTTCTGGTTTCTTTGAGTTGGTTTTCCATTTTCTCTTGGATTTCATTGAGCTTCCTTACAGTCCATATTTGGAATTCTTTATCTGTCATTTCAATATTCTTGTTTTGGTTGGTATCCATTGCTAGAGAGCTGGCATTCCCTTTTTTTGGTGTCCTTTTGCTCTGATTTTTCATACTTCCAGAGTTCTTCTGCTGATTCCTTCTCATTTGGAGCAGCTGTTCTTTCTAGTTTTGGGATTTTCTTTTTTGTGCGTGGGGCTTTTTCTCCCCTCTCACTTATGTAGCATACGTTTGGTAAGAACCTTTAACTTTGCTTGTGGGAATTTGATGGTGCTCTAGTTTCTGGATGGATGCCTTGATCGTAGATACCCTTAGTGTGGTTGTTTTCTCAGTTGCTAGTTGTTTGTAGGCTGTACCCATGGGGAGCTATGTGACTGGAAAAATTCCCTGTCTCTCTTTGGTGAGGGAGGATAGAGGTCTTTGAAATCCTTTCTCTTTCCCCAACTTTGTGGTCTCCTTAACAGTGTGAATTGAATTGGCATGCCAAGTTTAATCTCTGAGACAGTAGGTGGTGCTTATGGGTGAGAATTAACCATACCATGTACCATGGAGTCAGTAGGTGCTGTAAAGAGTTGTGCAGATTGACCTCCCTGTCAATAGGTGGTGCTTGCTTGAAGGCACAAGATGTGGTGTTGTTTTAGTGACTTGTGACCAGCTGTGTTCCCTCAGGATAAGCACTCAAATGCCCTAGGTTGGGTGGAGCCCTAGAACATCCAGTTGAGTCCCTATTCTCTGCCATAGCACAGAGAGGTTATGGAGTGAGGCTAGGCGGGACTAGGTTGGATGAACCAGCCCTGAGGCTCCACAAAAGCCAGCAATGTAGTGTTTCAGCAGGGGTCAAAGGTCTGCTCCCAGCTTCTGGGGAAAGCCACCACGGAGGGGCTGCCCCACTCAACCAGAAAGCCTGCTTGTGGAGATGATGCCATCTGAGATTTACAATCTGGTTGTCAAGAGTGCGTTTCACTCTTCTCCCCACTCCCCTCCTCTGTGGTCTCCCTCCACCATCTGCCTTTAGGCAGGAGCTTGAACTAGCTAAACTCCCCACTATTGTGGTGGAGTACTCCCCCCTCCCAGAATCCTGGCCTGTACTGAGAGCACAGCCTTCCTGCAGGACGAAGTATGCTTCATGAGTATGCCACAGTTGGGACTCACACTGCACTCCCCTCTCAGTCGTGCCCACACAGGCTTCCTCACCTCCTGAGATTAGTTCACAAATCTACCCTCCATGCTCCCGAGCAACATCATTGAGTCCTGGGGGTATGGGATCTGGCCTGCAGGCCTGTCCCCAGGTCTCTGAAGATCAATCTCTAACCATGCCAGGGAGCAGTGTCCTGGTCCTGAGTTACCTATGGGGTGCTCCAGCAGGTTTGATGTCCCTCCACTTCAGGGTATGCCCTGCTATGATATAGCCACCAGGCACGCAACACCTGGGAGCGTCAGTGAGCAGGGAGTTCACAGTCTGAGCACCATTAGTCTGCTACAGGACTTTAAGAGGAAATGGTTTGAGCCCCACTGTGTGTAGAAGCTGCGATGGTCACTCAGTTGTCTCTCTCAGCAGTTGTGGGTCGGGGAGGGGAGGAGGAGTAAACGAGGCTGTATGGAAGAAAGCTAGCACTCTGGTCATTTCTATCCCCCTCTCCGCAAGGCAGCCCTCCTGGAATGTCCTGGCTTTGGGGTCACACAGATCTCCTGGAACCCACTGGACCCCTGTGGCTCCTGCTGTCTGGGCCAGAGTTGGAAAATGTTTGCATGGGAACGCGCAAGCTGAAAACTGAGAGGCTTAAGCCTCCTGGGAAGGACAAAGGCACGTCGTGGGCTGTGGAACAATATGGCACCTGACATCTTGGTTCGGGTCTGTGGTTATGGGAAGCACTTCAGGGGGGCTGGGAGCCTGGTAGTTTGTCCACAAGAAGCTTCCAGTTCTCTGGCTGCAGTAGCTTTTGGGCTCATGGGGGTAGAAGCAGCTCAGAAGCTTGCTGACTGTCAGAGATGTGAGGGTGGAAGAAACAAACAGGCTCCACCTACCCTTTTGACTGGACTCCAAGCCTCTAAGAGGTTGATCTCCACCGATATCTTGCTCTTCCTTGTTCTGCTCCGCAGCTTCTTCCCGTGGAGTCCCCCAAAAGTTCTGCACCCTTTCCTCAGAATTATAACTGATCTATGTTTATCTGTTTGTTTTTTTCTCTTTCATCTAAAACCTTTCCTTCCTACTGAGGTGCTCTGGCAATTGGAGTCTCTAGTTAGCCATCTTCCCACTCCCTATCGATTTTTCATATATTAAACCATATTAATAAGAAAAAATGTGCAAAGTCATCTTTAAATAGATTTCATATTTTTCTGGGTTACTCCAATAAAGAAAATGGGTCTCAGTTGAGAAATGAGCCTTCTTTTAGTCAAATCTCACTTCTACCTCCTTCCTAAGATTTTCAGTTAATATAATTTATTCTTTACTTAGGAGCCTACTGTATCACTAAGTCAGTGGTTTTCAGATTATGCCCTGCCCCTTTTGGGGGATTCACAGGGGTATTTCAGGAATTCTGAGTAGAGCCTTCTGCATTCAACCAGACATCTTTGTTTTTTATTTCATATATTCTATATAAATTTTTATTTGTAGAAAAATTTCCACTGCTTAGAAAGAAATCACTGACCTAATTCATTGTCGTGTGCATCCATCTTGGACCATATCAAGGATATCAGATATCATAAATATTTTAAGGTTATTGTTATTCAAACTTTCTTCTAACACTTAGTCCTATGTTATGAACCCTGAATATGTTCACAGAAAGTTCTAACATGTCCAGCTATTTGTAGTTTGTGAAGACTAGTTAGTATGCTTTTATAAATATTTTTATTAGAATATAGATTTTATTTTATGTGCGTCTTTAGTGAAAGATTAAGTAGATAATCCTTTGTTATTTTAACATCAAATAACTTAAAATAGACTTCCACAGATATATTTTATATTGGTTATGTGAGAAATAGTAAACATACTTGATTACTTTAAAATAATTAATGCATTTATTTTTCCAAATTTATACCTTTACTTTTGCCTCTGATCATGCTGCACATTGCATACTCATGTGCTGCCTTCTCTCATTTTTCCCTTCCTTGAATTGCCAAATTTTCAGAAGAAATAACCCATACTTTCTGCCTCTGTTTTCTTTCCATCCACACTTTCCTTTATCCTTTATAGTTTGGCTTCTGCCCCAACCACTCTTCAAAAGCTGTTCTCCCTAGAATCACAAGTACTCTTCAGTGGCCAACCAGTGTCCTTTTCTTAGTCCTTATCTTCTTGATCTCTATATAATTGCATACTGTTGACTACCTTCTCTATGAACTCTTCTTCCAGGCTTCTATACTCTTCCGATTCTCCTATATCTCTGTTTCTCCTATATTTCTGTTTCTTTTCGTCGGCCCTACTTACTTTCTATTTGCAGAGTTTCCTGATGCTTTTTGTTTTTTGTTTGATCATTTTTGTCTTCTACATGTAAAGGAATCTTATGACTACATCAGCGATGACTCTCAAAATGTATATATATAGCTCAAATATCTCTTTATTTTACTGGTTTCACTTCTAAGTGCTTCCTAAAAAAAAATCTTTGGGTACTAACCATCTTTGCATCTGAAGCTTGCTTCTTTTTCTTGGGTCACTATTTCAGTGGGCACCACCATCTTCCTAACCTCCCAACTTAAAATCTCACAGTGTTCTTTGACTCTCCATTTACCCCTCATATCCAGTCAGTTGCCAAGTTTTACGAATTCTACAACTCTTTAATAGCACTTAAATCTCTTGTCTAAAGTTTCTACTGCTATCACCTTGGTCTCTAGCCTAAGTGAGCTTGAACTGCCATAATAAATTATGGTAGACTGGGTAGCTTAAACAACAGACATTTATTTTCTCACAGTTCTGGAAGCTTAAAGTTCAAGATTAAGGTGCCATGCGAGTTGGTATCTGAGAGTTTTTTTCCCTGGCTTATAGATGGACACCTTTTTACTGTGTTCTCACATGGCCTTTTCACTCTGCACAGAGATAGAAAGAGAGATAGAGATCTGGTATTTCTTCCTATAAGGACACTAGTCCTATTGGATTACGACCTTATCCTTATGACCTCATTATCCCTAATTACCTCCTTAAAGGCCCTGGTTTCCAAATGTAGTCACATGCGGGTTACAGCTTCAACATATGAATTTAGACAGTACATAGTTCAGTCCATAACACCTAGACTATTAGATTAATCCTGTTATTGTAGTCACCCACAACCTTAGTCTTTCCTCCTTTTAATCCCTCCAGTTCTCTCCTGTTTTCTTCCTACTTCACCAGTTGGTCCTTCTTAATTATCTTTGCTGATTTTTCTTTATGTTTAAATTTTGGAACATCTCTGGTCTCAGTCCTCAGCTATCTTTTCTCTCTTTACTTACTCTCTCAGTGAGCTCTCCCAGTTCTTATGACCTTAAATAGCATCTCTTTATTGAAAATTTTCAAAATTATATGTCCAGCTTAATCTTCTTCCCTGAGCTCCAGACTGGTATATCTACCTGATTTTTATTCTTTTTTCTTTTTTAAAAATGTCTTTCCTTGGATCTCTATTAGCATCTAAAACTAGAGTCTTGATTATTCCAGCACCCTGCTCAAACTTACTCCTCCTTCAGTATTCTCTAACTTAGCAAAATATCTCTACCATTCACCAAGTTTCTCAGGCCATAAAACTGAGGAGTCAACCTTCAACAATATTATCTGTCTTATCACTTGACATCTAATCTGTCAGCAAGTCCCATCAGTTAAACCTCCAAAATTAAAAGATAATTCTTACAGCTCCTCTAGAAGGAAATATTCCAAATCTAATCACTTCTCATCACCTCTATTGGTACATCCCTCAACATATCTTACCCAGACTACTACACTGGACTCCCAACTACTCTCTGCCTCCAGTCTTTCCCCCTCTATAATCTATTTTCTCTTTTTTGTCATGAAATCCTGCCATTGGATATAATCTGTTTTCTATACAGCAACCACAGTGCTCTTCTAAAAATGTAAATTCCCATTTTACTCCAGCTTAAAACTCTACACTGGCAGTCATCTCCTACCACTCCCTGTTTTTCTGTTCCACTTTGGTTATGCTGACTTTCTTCCTATTTCTCCTGCTGGATATTAATTTTCCTCAGATCTCATTTACTTCAGTTCTTTCTTCAAATAATACCTCTGCAGAGAAGTCGTCCCTGTCTAAAATATTCCTTATATTCACACACTCACTCTTTTTTGCCCTCTTTTCTTTTTCTTTGTAGCATGTCTCACTGTGTGAAATTTTATTATTTATTTATTCACTTCATTATCTGTTAAGCCATCCCTTCTAAAATGTAAATCCCAAGAGGAAGGACTTTGTCTCGTTCAATACCATATTTCAAACTCCTAGCAATACCTGGCCCACAGTAGTTAATCAGTTAATATTTATTGAATGCATGAGTGAAACTGTTTGGATTCATGTTCCCGGATAATTCTTCCTGAAGTTCAGCCCTTAAAATTTCTGTCCAGCTACCTCATCACCCATTATTCTACCCCTACAATCCACACCCCCATATAAAAATCAGTCAGACAAAAAAATGTTAGTATCTTCCATTTCAAACAAATTTAATTTCTTATTCCAGCACCTCCATGATTTTATCCCATCTGTTTTGGGTAACTATACACTGTTTTTGAGCATAAATAACCATCTTATCAATGTCAAAGCTTAACTTTTAAAAATCATTCATTTTGCTTTAGATCACTCTCTTGATGGACCTCTTACAAATGGTGATGGCAGAGAGCCCCGGACAGGAATCAAGAGAAAATTACTTAGTGCTTCAGAAGAAGATGAAAGCATGGGAGGAGAAGAGAAAGAGGAAAAAGAAACAAAAGAGAAATCACATTTATCCTCCTCAGAGAGTGGAGAGTTAGGATCCAGTTTAAGTTCTGAAAGTACCTGTGGGTCTGATTCTGACTCTGAATCAACTTCCAGAACAGATCAAGACTACGTAGATGGAGACCATGACTACAGTAAATTCATACAAACCAGACCTAAAAGAAAACTCAGAAAGCAACATGCCAATGGAAAAAGAAACTGGAAGACAAGAGGCACAGGAGGAAGAGGCAGATGGGGAAGATGGGGTAGATGGAGCAGAGGAGGCAGAGGAAGAGGTGGCAGGGGACGAGGGGGTCGAGGAAGAGGTGGAAGTGGCACTAGGGGAAGAGGGAGAGGGAGAGGTGGAAGAGGTGCTTCTAGAGGAGCCACCAGAGCCAAGCGAGCACGTATGGCAGAAGATGAATTTGACACCATCTTTTCTGGACGATTCAGTAGACTGCCTCGAATTAAAACAAGAAACCAAGGGAGGAGGACTGTTTTATATAATGATGATTCTGATAATGACAATTTTGTGTCCACTGAGGATCCTCTCAATCTTGGTACATCCAGATCAGGCAGAGTACGTAAAATGACAGAGAAAGCCAGGGTTAGCCATCTCATGGGATGGAATTATTAACAGTTAATAAATTTAGAATAATTTAAAAAATTCAAAGGCCTTCTACTGCAGGGAATTTACCAGGAAATCTACAAAGCAAATTGTGTGGGGACTTCTGCTTCCTTTCACATTGGTGCTTTTCCATTTATGCCAGTATCCATTTGTTTCAAGACTTTTGATCTCCACACTTCATTTGTTCTAACAAGCCTTACTCATTAGGCCTTAAATTACAAGAAATTCTGCCCCCCACACACACGCGTGTGCGTATGCGTGCGTGCGTGTACATGCACGTGCAGACACACACTACAGATTTACTACATTAAAGGAGCATTCAGCTTCTTAAGAGTTGCATGACATTTTTATCTCAGTAGAATATCCCTCTTTTGCTTTTGTATCACAGAAGTTTAGCACCTTCTTAATAGAGTTTTATATAGTTTGTTTTTGCCATTTTGATTCCTATACCCAGTAATAATAATTTTTGCACAATACACCAATCCTAAAGGCAGCTATTAAATGTTTACAGTTTCTATATTGTAAGAACGATCTGGATTATTTTACTTTTCCCAGGCCAAACTTTCATGAATTGTACTGAACTGAAGTATATATTTATACTACAGTTTTTTTGGGGGTGGGGGGATCTTGATATGCTTTTCATTGATTTGCTTAATTCACGTTAAAGGTGAGAAAGGGTTGGTGCCTTGTAAATATGTAGCAAATTTTTGTGGTATGTCCTGATGTGTGCATTAACTTTATTAAAAAAGAATACTTGAGGTATCAATCTAGACAAGGTGCCAAATGCAAAAGTTTCTTGCATCCATTTTCTTTTTCCTTTTATATTTTCTTGCATTAATAGAAATTGTGTAGCTTAAAGAATAACTTAAACATTTGAAAAATCCTCATCCACAAAGAATAACTTCTTTAAACAGTAGCTCAGCTACCTCGTAACTACAACTACTGGAAATGTTAAGGAAAATAGATGCTGTTATTCATTACTGACTAAGGAGAAATAGAACAATCTTAGTAGGAATGAATACTTATCAACTGAGAGGTTAAAAATTATATTGGCTCTCAATAGTTGTAATTAACAAATTTCCATAAGTATAGTATGCTCTACCTTAGGCTTTCTTAGAACATATTTGTCTAAGTAGACTTGGGCTACTGCTTATATTTCTGCCACCACTTACTATTCAACAGCTGTCAGTTACTGGTTTCATTTGAATCTTAAAATTTAACAAAGCACCTAGTTTAAGTTGGAATGTTTTGGCTAGCTAGCATTTTGAGTCAAGCTTAATAGGTTCTTCTCATATCATTCCAAAGGGTTCTTCTGTTTTAGTCTTTCTGAAAAGAACCTCACTGCACTGCACACTGATATTTTGAATCATTGTTTTATAGATGGAAAAAATCTTCAAAAACTCTTAAGGTCTTGTTTACATCAGTAGAGTGCACATGATTCCATAAGTGAGCTTGAGTTCCAAGATCAATTTTACTGCTCAAACCTGAGATTGCAGATTTGCTAATTTGTTAGATACTTAGATTTTTGATGTGAGAGGAATAATATTGATCTCTGTTTTTGTAATAGCAAATTTGTTACACTTAGACATGTGGCATAAAACAGACTTCTTAATGTATACCTAGTTTTCCCAGGATATTTCTTAAGCTAATGTGTTTGTTTCATGCTTTCGTCATTTCATGCATCTGAAAATCCTTAAGCGCAGAGGAAGGAGTACACACATAACTTTGCTTTTTGGAAGTGTTGGGGTGGGTGTTAGACTAACATCTTTAAGCAATTTTCACTTGCAGTAGAAATGATGTTCAGGCTTTAAGAAAGTATTGTTGTGAATCATTAATGGCACTAACTTCTGTTACTGGACAGTAGAGCAAGCTGATATTTTTTTGTTTTTGTAGTCTTTTTTTCACTAAACCAAAACTACTGGTTGTAACTCAGCTGCCACTTTTAACCATAGTATAGATTCAGAATGTTCCTAGTTGAAACTACATTTGATTTTTACTAAAATATTCTATTTCATTTATTCATCTCTTGGGCATTTAGACTAAATTGTGCCTGTGTTTTCCTGGAATCAAAGGATTAGGCCTACCCTAATCAAAGTAATATAGTTACTTAAATTCCTGGATATACCCAAATGTGGATCATGTGTATCATTTTAGTGTGTATTTTTTTTGTTAATATTCTTCTATGAAGAGCTGACCTCTTGAAATGTAGAAGAATTGCCGTTTGTGTGATTTTAGCTTTCTGGGGCTTTATTTATAATTTATTTTGAAAAATAAAGATGCCACATTTATTCCCCAAATGTCAAGATTTTCTAGGTTTAGATAATTAGAATAATAAGGCTGAAAACATTTTTAAGCATATTTTATATGTAGTGAAATACTGTGAAAATACTAGTGAACAGCATTTTGCTGTATTGTTGATTTCAGTTATTAAGATTTAAAGAGTTAGTCACCACAGTATGTTAGATGAGCTTAGTTATCATTTATTACAAAACAGATAATTTTATTTTCGCATGCAAATTATTTTAATAAGTATGAAAATAGAAGTTTGGATGATAGTATTTTTACTTTTATATCTGGACTTCTTTTTCCCCCAAATTTATACTTTGTTTTTTTGTAACACCACCTCCTGTGAATGTGTTGTAATTTGTGTCACTTCAAATACTTTATCATTTTAATTTTTTCAAGGCCCTTTAAACCTAAATAAGATCTGAGTTCAGCCATAGCAAAGCAAGTAGGAAATGAGCTAAGAATTTTTAAGAAAAGTCTAAATAAGTTGCTACGAAAAACCACTGTTATATTTAGGTCCATGAGAGCATACACATGTATAAGCCTAATCCTATGCTAGATATGAATAGTGAGCTGTTAAGTTTCTCATAAAAGCGAATAATGTTTAAATTCCAAGCTTTAAGATCTTAGCATGTGTATATATTTATAAAATCTGAATTGTATATTTCTTCTGTGGCTTGCTGTGTATATCTCTTCCAGCAATAGGATGCTCTCCAAAACATTCACTACCCTCTTAGCCTAATGACTAAATTTGTTTTTGTATATGTATGTGTGTGCACTGGTGTGTATGTAGGTTTTTTTTCCCCCCAACTTGACACACCTTATCTCAAACATAAAAGGATATTTTATATGGAGGATACTATCTACCAATTCTTTTCCTCTCTCTGGCCTTTACCCTGTATATTTACTACTTGACCATCCATTTCATTATACCTTCTAGATAACCAATCCAGGTTTTTTCATGTACCTGTTTTCCTCTATTCTTTTAATTTGTCCTTTTCTTTCTTTTTCTGTTTCCCTCACCAGAGATCAGGCTTATGCTACAATTCTTCCCTACAGCATTCTGTTTCAACCAGAGGCAAAGAAACTGAGTAAAATTTATAAATTTTGTTCTGCAAAACTGTGTGTTCAGATATCAAACTCAGCCTCCCGATGCTTTGAGGTACATTTGAGTGATTTATCTTTTTTGTTGTTTTAATCCCATAGATTGTCATCAGACAATAATAGAGTGAAAGAGAAAAATGTGAATGCCACTTCTAACTTTTTGATAAAACTTTTTTGAGCATTTTTCAAAATTTGTATGTTTCTGGTAATGATAAATTAAACACCTTATTACATATCTTGGGAATCATTTTATACACATTTACCAACTGATACTTATCTTCAAAGTTGGAATTTTCACATCCTTGAAAAGGAGATTTGCTTTATGTATAATTTTCAGTATACTTTGATTTCCAGACTTTTAAACAATTATGATAACATTTTGAGTTGTGAAATGAATAGTTTAGTGTTCTGGGGCAAGAGATGGAACTTTTGACATTTAAATCCCCAACATTTTTGTGGTATATGAGGCTTTGTGAAAGTTTTATTGAAAAATAGAATATTCTAAGGTCACTTTTAAGGCTTGTTTTAAAAATTAGTGTGAAAATATTTCCATGCTTTTTTGCTTTTCATTTCTTAGCAAATTGTCTTTACCAAGTTTTGATTATCAAATTTATCAACTTTTGATTAAATTCCAATATAAAGTTAATTTTTTTCATGGTGCTGTATTTTATGGAATATGGGTAACACTCAGGTTTCTTGATATTTTATTTTTACATAGCCTTATCATTATTTCCTGTTTCATCTTTCTGCTTATTTTTATCCTCACTTATCTTTCTGCAATGAAGACTGTACCTAATTTAGCACACTTCAACAAGACTGGAAATTTCTGAACCATTGATGGGAGAAATATAGTAGAAAAGCCCTGCAGTTTAGAGTTAAGGTGTATTTCCTTATTTATATGTATGCCCATTTCTTATTCTTATGCCTATCTTAATTAAATCTAGAATATGAGACTTTGACATATAAAAGCATGATAAGTATTTTCTAAAAAAATAAAACTATTGATACATATTGGAACTGCCATTGGTAATTGACTTTTAAAATCACGTACAAAATTATTTAGAAATCCAGTTGGGAAATGTGTTTTTACACATGTCACCAAGTACACATTAGGCACTACTACAAATGTTAATTCTTTAAACAATACTGTGGTGATGGCAATCAGTAATTTATTTCTTTGTCCTGTAACTTATCATCCTTGTCTTTTGTAATCCCTTACACAGTATTAACAAACCTGTACCTTATGTTCTTAGTATCCATAAATTTTAAGATGGAAAATCATTCAATTAATAGTTCATGTGATGTTGTATATGGGCAAAATGTCCATTAAACTAAAATTCAGTAAAGAAAGGTAAGCTAAACTGGCTTGGTTTATAAAAGATGTTTTGTTTGGCAGTTGTCAGTCATTATAAGCAATTATCTTCAAAGACAAAAAACTGGACTAATTTGTTGCCATTCTTTATGAAATGTTTACAATAAAATTCCAAGTTGTTTGGAATCAGTTGCACTCTTGCTGCTTTATGCCTTAACTCATGTAGCAGAGATAAATTAACAAGAAGAAAGAAATATGAACTTACCTTTCTATTATCAGCTTTAGAGATTTTAACACGTAACTCTTGAGACGTTCTTTTCTTTCTTGTTTCTTTGTCATAGAATATTTTATTACTATTAATTTTTAATATGAGAAACTAGGGTGCTTTTTCCTTTCAAAGAAAAGGTTTTTGTTTTTGTCTTAGTCATTGCAAATATTCTTTGGATATAGAGATAATAAATATATTAGATATGATATTAATATTTTAAATATTATCTGCTTAGTGCATTAAATAATCGCCTGCAAAGCATTAGTCAACACTTTGTTTTGTATAGCTTTTCAAAATTAATAGATATCTAATATATTTATTTCTTGTACATTTTAACAACTGGGTTATGAATCTCTGGCATTTTTAATATATAGTCAAATTGCCTACAAAGCTTAAATATACTGAAAATAGTGCTTTAAATCAGTGTAGGAGGGGGAGGAGTGAGGTGAGAGATGACTTTTGAGCAAGGAGCTTAATACCCTAACAGGAGCATTCATTCATCCTAGGTCTGAACCTATACAGTTACCTAGAATTTTTCTCCCAATGGCAAGAATGCTACTAGATTCAAGATAAGAAAGCTGGCCAAATACTAGACTGTATCTTCTATACATATATACTGTCTATTTTCTGTATTTAGAATCAAGAAATAAGATATTTAGAAAAACACCTCCTTTATCTTCTGGCATATCCAATGGCTGTGAAAGTAGCCTGATTTTTCACAATATTCAGAGACTGAGATAGAGATAAGGTGTTTGGTATTTTTGTTTAGTTGCTTGATTGGTTAAAGATAGCCCACTTTAAAGATGTAAAAGTGTTAACATTAAAAATACTTTGTTAGTAGACTTTCATTTTTTTTACCTGACCCAATAGATATTTTAATAGAAAAATTAAAGATTTTTTACAATAAAACATTATAGCAGTATTCAGAAAAAGATGCATTTTTCCCTAGTTGAGAAGGTCTAGAGAAAAAGTGTTCTCTATCCTGATTCTCCATTATATGCCCCTGACTATTTAAAGCTACTTTTCAAAAATGTACAAAATAAATTGAACCCAATATATTGAGCCTGTCGGTTGATTTTTTAAATGGGATTTTTGGTGATATATTTAAGCCCATATACTTACAGTTGTTTTCTCAAGTCTTTTATATAAATACATAAGAGATTTTTTATGCTACATAATACCGGTAGACCAAATAAGACATTAAATAAAATGAAGTTTTTATAGTGTCAATTTGTCTCCAAAGTTTTGGGGAAACATTTTTTTTTCTGTATAAGTTTAGTAGGTTTTCCATTGCCAGTTGTGACAATTGCCTTAATAAAGCTACTTCTCACCTGCAGATTACAATATCTAATAGAAAATTTTAACAGTTATTAAAAAATAGTTAATTTGATATTGAAGACTTTTAAAAATCTGATGGTAGTATTCTTTCATTAATTTGTAAAGTTTGAATTGCAACTTGCCTGCTCAGCATCTTTATGGTTCTCTTCAAGTTTACAAGTTTTATAGTAAATATATGAAGAAGTAAAAACATTTAAAATTCCTTAATTTAACTTACTAATATTAATTGGTGAAGTTTATTCACTTTTAGGGATGCTTTTGTGATTGATTTTTGTCTCGTTGCAATTCTAATTAGAATTTGTATAGCAACATGTTAATTTATATTAGCAATTTTGTGTAGTCCCTCAAGTAATTTAAGGCAGTAAAACTGCCTTTAAGATGTTTTCCCCCTTTGTCTTTTAAACAATTGAGATTTGCAAAATGTTAAAATGAGATTTGCATCCTACATTGTATGTATAATAGATTATTTTTAGAGAAATATTTTGTTATTGTTGGGTATTATTCATCTAATATGTTAATAATGAAGTGTTGTTCTGAAATATTTCCATATGTTAAATTTTAATTTATAAATTAGAGCCAATCTTGTATATAAAAACATAAGTGTTAATGTATAACCTGACCATATAGAGCAGAAAATAGGCCCATGACATTCTCATAGTCACTAAATTACCAAGTAATACTTTCACTTTTGGAGGTTGGTATTCGTTTTTATTCTAAATGTGGTTAATCATTTTCATGATAAAAGTAGTTATTAAGACAAGGTAATAGTGCCAAGTTTGTGGTATATACATTTTTGCTTTCCGGTTGCCTCAAAAGTTTAAGACTGGTGAATACAATGACAAGTTTTTTACATGAAAATACCTTTTATCAATTTCCTTATAATTATTCAAGCAGAAATTGTCAGAGAATTATCTGAGATAGTGAGTCACATTCTGTTCTAAATATGTATAGGGATCTCTTTCATAGGAGATATTTACCAGCAGGAATTTGTGGCCTATTCTCTTTATATCAGTGATAAGAAATGGCTAAAGGAAGATTAGACTATTTCTTCCCAGGCTTTTTTATTTATTGATTCATTCATCAACATTTACTGAGTACCTTCTATGTGCCAAGCATGGTAATTTTATAAAGAGATTTACAGTTGATGAAGTCTATCTCTCTAACAGTTTCAATCATCAGAACAATACTATCAGTAAATTAAGATCAGAAAGATCAGTTTTAATAAAGTAAGTAATTTGCATAAGCCCACATGGCTGGTAAATAGAAAAGCCTTGATTCATCCAGGATATCTGCTTCCAGGTCTCTAGTCTTAGTTTTCATATCTTATTAATGGGATGATGTTTTGTTCTATTTTCCTCCTTCCCAATCTCAGTGAATTGGAGATTCTTAAGTCATGCATGTGTATCTTGAAGATCATGTTTCCTTTTTCTTCTGGCTCAGATCATTTAATAGAGGACTTTGAGGTGTGGCTTTTTGAGCCATATAGTACTTTGGGAGGTGGTAGTTAGGGGCTAAATTTTTAAGGCTACTGGGTTTTGAAGTAGAGAAAATGAATGAACTCTTAAAGTGCATATCTTACACAAACTCGCAAAAGGGTAAATGCCCAAGAAAAGTGTATTGAGTTTGCTCCTATCTTATTTTAAAGATTAATTGTGCTAATTATGTATACAAATATGCTTTGTGCATAATACAAAATTTATCAGTTACTACAACCTTCCAAACTATATGTCCCCTTGCCAGTGTAAAACCTAGAACTTTTTTCCCTTCTGAGTTCAAATGGGTTTCAGGTACAGTTCTCAAAGAATGCAGCAGGGCTCCTGATTTAATCCCTAGGTTTAATTTAGGGTTTTTGTTTGGGGGTGTTTTTTTTCCCTACATTCTTTGAACTATGAGTTTTACTCATCATTTAACGTGTCACTCCTCCTTTACACCAATCCATATACCAATCCTTTGGAATCATTTTAATGACTTGTTTTTTTTTCTCCTAATTAAGACTTCGGGGCAGGGGGGGTGGTTGGTAAGGGTCCAAGTAAATACAGTTAAGTGAATTTGAACCCCCACTGGTTTGAATTTTATAACAATTCTGTCACAGTATATGTGGTTATTAGGGAAAAAAAAAGTTTAAAGCAATTTAACTCAGGACTCATGTGTTTGCTCTCTTTATTCTCAAGAAATGGAGTTTTGCATTGGGTTTTAAAAAGCCATTAAGCCTGCCCAAGTTGCATTTGGTTCATGGCATTTACATTGGTCTCATTCATATTTCACAATGTCACCTTTTCTCCTCTTCTAAACACCTTCCACTAGTTCTGATCCTCATCCAAGGAACAGAAGTATTGGTTTCCAGCACATAGACTGTTGAGTTCTGTCAACAAAGATTGCCGTAAAAATCGGAATAGAAAATAGAGTATATTAATTTTCTCTGGGATCACTTCCTAATTTCTAGTAAGTCAGTTCTGGTTTATTTTGGGCCTCAAAATAGGAGGATTTATTTTTCTAGTTAGATAAAGTATAGTAGATTTGGCTGGCTGATTATACCTACACTAATCTTTGCTTGTATTAGGAGGATATAACATGGAAATCTAGGTCAGAGCTTTGTTCTGTAGTTAGGCACTATTCTGCATCCTGGCCTGTATTCTGATAATGAGTATTTAAATGGAAGTAGCCTGACCTGAATTCAGATACTATGATTATAATGAAAAAGAGGAGAAAGGAAAGATATGAGAAACTTTTGTGATTTTTCTAAGATCCATCTTAACTAGAGGAGAGTAGGGGGCCGGGGGTTAAAGGGTTAATGAGAAATGAAATTCCCTAGTGTTCAGAGTTTCGATGCCACTTAAGCACAGTAGCCTCAGATCACTGCAAACTGGTTTGGGGAAGTCCCACCTGAGTTTTTTTGGTGGTTGGGGAGGTGGTGCAGGTGCATGAAGCCGGGAGTTTACAGAGGGATTGTTGGTGGTGATTTAAATGTCAGAATTATTGTATTAGTAAGAATAGTCATATTTCTCAAGGTCTTAACCCTATTAGGAAGATATTATTGTTAGCTACATTTTGCAGATGAGGAAACTGAGGTGTAGAAACAAATTTGCCAAAGATCACACTGCTAATAAATGGCAAGATTTACACTCAGATATATGTTTTCAAAGCCTGTGTGCTTAACTATTGTATATGCCACTTCCCATCAGGCTCATTTTAGTCCAGTTCTGTTGGAGATTTGCTGAGTGGCTTTGGTCAACTCCCTTGTTTTCCTTGGTTTCAGTTGTCCTTAGCTATATAAAACAAGTTGATCACAAAATAATTTCCAAGGTCCTTATGTTTCTATTCTTATTTCTTGCTTATCCTTTTTTAGTGCATCTTCCTAATCTCTAAAGCATACTTTTATTAGAGGTTTGATATTCTTAGAATCTTGGTAAACCCTGTATCTTACGGGTTAAAGTTATTTATTTGGAAGCAAAATCCTATGCTTTAGGAGGTTTCACTTTTCATAAGGAAAGCCTTACCAAATTCAATTCAGGAAGTGTAAAAAAGTAATTGGAAAGATTGACTTCTGGCATGACAGTGTGTGGAGTCCAATAACTTACTAGTCAGTGAAACTGGTGGAAACTTTTAAAAAACACTTATAAGCCTCTGGAAATGGTCTGCGGGGCAAACAACAAATAGAATAAACATTTATTCAAGAAAATTTATGAAAATTCATAAAGAAAGGTGAGAATCTATGGTATTTGAAGCAAGACCACTTACTCCGCATCCAATTTCAGACTCCACTCTACACTTTTGCAGCCAAGAACCCAGGGTTCCCTGTTTCCCCACCTTCAAGGCCAAGAACTTTCTTCTTGGTAAGGGCAGGACATCAGTATTCCTTGTCCCGCTCCCAGCTAGTGTTGCTGAGGCTAAGACCCAATGATTGCGGTTGACAGGTGGGGGTTCCCTTCTTCTGCCTAGCCCCCACTCATGGAATGAAGGTGCCTTGGTGCTTCAAGCTAAGATGACAGGCCCTAATCACTCTTGCCCCAGCTCATGAGATGGTGGTTCCATGCCAGGAAAAGACCTCAGGCTGCTCCCCTGACCCCACTAAATGCTCAACTTCTAGACTGGGGGTTGTCACTCAGAAGCTTGCCATCATCTCCATCACCAGCTCCAGAGCCCTGGCTCAAGAGATTCTTGCCTGGAGGGAGAAGCAGGCTATAAAACAGATAGCTAACCTCTTCCCAAAGGAAGTAACTTTATTTGCAACAGGCCTAAGAGTACTACTATTAAGACTAGTGGAGATTGTGGGAAAAGACAAATGAGGAGACTCAAGATATAGGCTAAACTGTAGATAGGTTAGTTTGCCGGAGAGAATTGGTAAGTAAGAGTTGGGAGGAGTCCTCCTAAGGTCAGAGTAAATATCAAACACTCACCTCAAAAACTATTCCTTCAAAGGAACCAGAAATTAATTGGATTCATATATAGAGTAATTTATGCTAAAGGACATTATTGAAAACAATTGAGTAATCATCCTGTAATTAGTGCATTCTAACAGCTGAGTGTGGGTAGAGAGAAAAAGACCCCTTCCCAAACTACTGGTATCCTAGGGTGACTGTGGGCATACCAGAAGCTGAGCCTCCCTGAGGAGCAACATTAGACTCTTAATACCTGGGGGTGGGGGGGGGAATAGACTTCAGTAAAATAATCCAGCCAATGAGTAAACACATAAACAAGCAAATAACAATACCAACCAAGGAAGGCAGAAGGTTTCAGTACCCCGAGTTGTTACAATATATTATCTAAAAGTCCAGTTTCCAACAAAATAGTCACGAGATACAGAAAATGAAGAGCAAAAATGGAAGAAGTAAATCCAACCATATAAATAATAACCTTAAATATGAACAGATTAAACAATCTAACCAAAAGACATGTTTAACAAAATATTTTTTATAAAAAACAAAAAAGCTATATGTTATGTACAGGAGACATTTTAGATTTAGAGATACAAATAGGTGAAATGTAAAAAGATGGCAAAAGATATTCAATGCAAGAAGCAATCATAAGAAAGGCAGAGAAGATGTGGTTAAATATAAGGAATAGACTTTAAAAATTGTTATTAGAAATAAAAGAGTTCTGTTTTTGTCTAGAGATTGGGCAGAGCAAGATGGCCAAATAAAAACCTCCAGGGATCATCCCTCCATGCAAACACCAAATTCAACAACTATCCATTCAAGGAAGCACCTTCGGAAGAACTAAAGATCAGATTAGTGATCACAGTACCTAATTTTAATATTATGTTAAGGAAAGAAGCACTGAAGAGGGCAGAAAAGACAATCTTGCATTGCTTACACCACCCCTTCCCCATCCCCTGGCTGAGCTGCACTAACATGCCTAGTGGAGAGAGAATCTGTATGCCTGGGGGAGGAAGAGTGAAATGATTGTGGGAATTTGCATTGGAACTCAGGGCTGCCCTGTCACAGGGGAACACAGTACAGAGCAGAATTCTGCCAGGGCCCATGGTGGGAGCATTTAGACCAGCCCAGCCAGAGGGAAATCCTTTGCCCTGAAACCTGAGTTCTGTATAGCCCCACCACAGGCTTACAAAAAGTGGCCTGGGACCTGGAGTAAATTAATAGGCAGTCAAGCCACAGAGGCTGAATTCCTTGGGCAATTCCTAGAGATGTGCAGGTTCAGAGCCAGTGCACTTGGGGCACATGTGACCCAGTGAGACACAAGTGGTGGCAGCCAAGCTAGTGCCTGTGTCATTCCTCCCCAAATTCCAGGCAGTAGAGCTCAAGGAGAGTCTTCTTCCACTTGGGAAAAGGAAAGGGAAGAGTTCAGAGGACTTTGTTTTATAACTTGGATACCATCTCATTCTCAGTAAAATAAAATACCAAACAGAATCCTGAAGCCCCTGATTCCAGGCCTTAGTTTTGGATGGTATTTCTAGATGTTAGGGTGGAGAGCTAGTGCACATGGATTTTGAGAAAGATTCCTCCAAAGTTTAGGATAGGAAGAAGAAGTTTATTTACTTTTTCCTAGGTGTAAATTGGGCCAGAAAAGGGGGAAAAGAGAGAAGGGAGTTGCATGGTGAGGCACTCAAAAGAGAAGGGAGGCACTTGCACAGGGGCCAAGAGGCTGGTCGGTTTTTATGGGGACAAAGAGAAAGGAAATAAGATAGTGATTGCTGTGAGAAACTGCTGCATCTGCTCCTTTCTTTCTTCTCAGCAGCAAGATGATAGCAGAAGTGGCAACAGGATGTCAAAGTCCAAGAGTTGGCTCTCATGCCTTTCCTTGGAGAAGGGCTTATCACAGGAAATGTGACTCTGCCCTGGAAATGTGGCTGAGGCCTGAAACTCGCACCCCACTGTTCACTCAGGAACTCTGTAAAAACAGATCCTGAAAAGCAATTACAAAAGAGAAAGATGTACATCTCTTTTCTATCTGTTCAGCTCTTTTCAGGAGTTATGCAAAACAGAACTCCTACAGGGTGCCTGTTAGGGAGAGAACTCATAGGATTGATCTTTAACTGTTACTAGGAAATTTCAGGATTAGATATTTTTCTGTTAATTTTGCAAGGCTGCCCCTTTCACTAGATCCACCCTGGGCCAGAAAGAAACACACTGCTCTAAAGGAAATGACCCAGTCATGGCAGGATTCACCATCTGCTGACTAAAGAGCCCTTGGGCTATGAACAAACATCAGAGGTAGCCAGGCAATAGTCACCACTGGCTTTGGGGACACTGAGCTGGCTTCAGGTGTGACTTAGCACAATCCTAGCTGTGTTGGTCATGAGGGAGAGCCCACATCATTCCTCCTCCAACTCCTGTAGCTCAGCACAGAAAGTGAGGGAAAAGAGTGAGAGACTGCCTCATAATCTAGGGGATTCACACATATCTTACACAAGTCCACCAAGGTGGTACCACTAGGAGTATAAAAAAGATGCAGCATTACTGGGCGTGCCCCCCCCCCCCCAGTGCTGATATGGCTGTAGTGATGAAAGACTTAGATTGCAAAACTCAATTTCCTTTGAATATCTGAAAAGCCTTCTTAAATAAAGATGGGTTCTAACAAGCCCAGACTGTGAAGATTAGAGTAAATACCTAACTTTTCAATGCCCAGACATCAATGAATATCTGCAAGCATCAAGAACATCCAGTAAAACATAACCTCACCAAACATACTAAATAAGGTACCAGTGACCAATCCAAGAGTGATGGAGATAAGTGACTTTCAGACAAAGAATTTAAAATAGCTGTCCCAAAGAGGCTCAATGAACTTCAAGACAACGCAGGGAAGGAATTCAGAAGCCTGTCAAAGAAATTTAACAAAGAGATTGAAATAATTTTAAAAAACAGAAATTTTGGAGCTGAAAAATTCAACTGATATTCTTAGAAATGTATCGAAGTCTCTCAACAGTAGAATTGACCAAGCAGAAAAAAGAATTAGTGAGCTTGAAGACAGGCTATTTGAAAATACAAAGTCAGAAGGAAAAAAAAAAGGAAAAAGAAAACAAAAGAATGAAGGATATCTACAAGATCCAGAAAATAGCCTCATAAAGAGAAATCCAAGAGTTATTGACCTCAAGATGGAGGTAGAGAGAGATTGTGGTATTAATAGAAAGTTTATTCAAAGAAATAATAAGAGGGAACCTTTCAAGCCTCAAGAAAGATATCAGTATTCAGGTACAAGAAGATCATAGAACACCAATCTGATTTAACCCAAACAAGACTACCTCAAGGCATTTAATAATCAAGCTCCCAAAGGTCATGAATAAAGCAAAGATCCTAAGAGAAGCAAGAAAAAAAGAAAAGAAATAACATATAAAGGAACTCCAATACATCTGGCAGCAGACTTCTCAGTGGAAACCTTACAGGCCAGGAAAGAGTGGCATGACATATTCAAAGTGCTGAAGGAAAAAAAATAACCCTAGAGTATTATATCCTATGAAAATATCCTTCGAACATGAAGGAGAAATGAAGACCTTCCCAGACAAACAAAAATGATGGATTTCATCAACACCAGACCTGTCATACAACAAATACTAAAAGGAGCTCCTCAGTATGAAATAAAAGGACATTAAAGAATAATAAGTCATCATCTGAAGGTATATACCTCACTGGTAACAGTAAGTACACAAATACAAAATAATCTGTTGTTGTAATTGCTATATATAAACCACTTATATCTTGAGTAGGAAGACTATAGTACAAACCTGTCAAAAATAACTACAACAACTTTTTGAGAGCTATATAGTATAAAAAGATATAACTGGAAACAACAAAAAGTTAAAAAGCTGAGGGGAGGATAGAGGAAAGTGTAGAATTTCATTTAGCTTTCCCTTTGCTTGTTTATTTCTTTTTTGTAAGCAGAGTGGTCATATGTTTAAAATAATTAGTTATAAAATGATTTTTACAAGCCTGATGGTAGCCTCAAATCAAAAAACCTGCAACAGATACACAATAATAAAAAGCAAGAAATTGAAACACACTACCAGAGAAAATCACTTTCAACAAAGGAAGACAGGAAGGCAGAAAGAGAGGACCACAAAGCAACTATAAATCAAATAACAACATGGCAGTAGTAAATCTTTACCTATAAATAATAATATTGGATGGGAATGGACTATACTCTCCAATCAGAAGACATAGAATGGCTGAATGAAAAAAAAAAAAAACACCCAACAATATGTTGTCTACAAGAAACCCACTTCACCTACAAAGACACACATAGACTGAAAATAAAGAGATAGAACAAGATATTCCACACAAATGAAAACCAAAAAAGAGCAGGAGTAGCTATTCTTCTATTAGGTAAAATAGATTTCAAGACAAAAACTGTAAACAGATACAAAGAATGTCATTATATTATGATGAAGGTGTCAATTCAGCAAGAGGATATAACAATTGTAAACATAAATGCACCCAACACTGGAACTCCTGGATATATAAAGCAAATATTATAATAGCTAAAGAGAGAGAGACAGACTCCAACAAAAATCACTGGAGACCTCAACACTCCACTTTCAGCATTGGAGAGATCATCCAGACAGAAAAATCAACAAAGAAACATTGGCCTTCATCTGCCGTATAAGACAATTGACCTAATAGATATTTACAGAAGGTTTTATCCAATGGCTGAAGAATACATGTACTTCTCATCAGTTGATGGATCATTCTTAAGAATAGATCATATGTTAGGCCACGAAACAAGTCTTAAAAAATTCAAAAAATTTAAATCACATCAAATATTTTCTCTGACCACAATTGAATAAAACTAGAAAATAATAACATTGGAAACTATACAAACTCATGTAAATTAAACAATATGCTCCTGAACGATGAGCGGGTTGAGGAAGAGATGAATAAGGAAATTAAAAATATTCTCTCAAAAGATATGAAAACAAAAATGCAACATATCAAAACCTATGGGATACAGCAAAAGCAGTAATAAGAAGAAAGTTTATCATAATAAGTACCTACATCAAAAAGTAGAAAAGCTTCATATAAACAAACTAATGATACATCCTAAAGAACAAGAAAAACAAGAGCAAACCAAACAAAAAATTAGTAAAAGAAAAGAAATAATAAAGATCATAGCATAAATGAATGAAATTGAAAACAACATACAGAAGATCAACAACACAAAATGTTAGCTTTTGAAAAGATAAACAAAGTTGACAAACATTTAGCCAGAATATTTAAGAAAAAAAGAAAGAAGACCTAACTAAATAAAATCACAGAGGAAAATAGAGGCATCACAAGTGATAATGCAGAAATTCAAAGGATCATTAGAAACTACTATGAGCAACTGTACACCAATAAATTGGAACCCATACAAGAAATGGATAAATTCCTAGACACATACAACCTACCAAGATTGAACCAGGAAAAAATCCAAAACTTGAATAAACAAATAACAGGTAATGAGATAGAAGCAATAATAATAAGTCTATCACAAAAGAAAAGCTCAGGACCAAGGAGCTTCACGGCTGAATTCTACCAATTGTTCAAAGAAGAATCAATACCAATCCTACTTAAACATTCCAGAAAACTGGGGAAGAGTGATACTTTCAAACTCATTCCGTAAGGCCTGTGTCACCCTGATATTAAAACCAGACAGAGAAAAAAAACAAACAAATGAACAAAAAACCAAAACTATAGGCCAGTATCTCTAATGAACCTAGATGCAAAAATCCTCAACAAAACCATAGAAACTGAATTCAACAACACATTAAAACTATTATTCACCATGATCAAGTGGGATTCATTCAGGGATGAAAGGACGGTTCAACATATGCAAATCAATCAATGTGATACATCATATCAACGAAACAAAGGACAAAACCATATAATCATTTAAATTGATGCTGAAAAAATATCTGATAAAATTCAACATCCCTTTATGGTTAAAAACTTTGAAAAGAGCTGGGTATAGAATGAACTTAACTAAACATAACAAAATCCTTATATGACAGACTCACAGTGAGTATCATACTGAATGGGGCAAAATTGAAAGCCTTTCCTATAAAATCTGGAATGACAAGGATGCCCATTTTCACCACTGTTACTCAACATGGTACTGAAAATTCTAGCTAGGGTAATCAGACAAGAGAAAGAAATACAGGGCATCTAAATTGGAAAGGAAGGAGTCAAATTATCCTTGTTTGTAGACAATATGATTTTATATCTACAGAAACCTAAAAGAATCACAAAAAATCCATTAGAACTGATAAAAATAATTCAGTAAAGTTGCAGGATACAAAATCAATGTACAAAAACCAATCACATTTCTATATGCCAACAGCAAACAATCTGAAAAAGGAACCAAGAAAGTAATTCCATTTACAATAGTTACAAATATAATAAAATACCTATGAATAAACTTAACCAAAGATGTGAAAGATCTCTATACTGAAAACTATAAAACATTGAAGAAAGAAATTAAAGGGTATGCACATAAAAAGAAAACAATATCCCATGCTCATGGATTGGAAGAATCAATATTGTTAAAACGTCCATACTACCCAAAGCAATCTACAGATTCAATGCAATCCCCCTCAAAACATTAATGACATTCCCCATAGAAATAGAAAAAATAATTCTAAAATTTATATGGAACCACAAAAGACCAAGAATAGTCAAAGCCATCTTGAACAAAAAGAATAACACTGAAGGCATCACATTACCTCACTTCAAATTATACTACAGACCTATAGTAACCCAAACAACATGGTACTGGCATAAAAACAAACACATAAACCAATGGAACAGAATGGAGATCCCAGAAATAAATCTACACATCTACAGTAAAGTTATCTTTAACAAAGGTGCCAAGAACATACATTGGGGAAGGGATAGTCTCTTCATAAATGGTGCTGGGAAAGCTCAATATCCACATGCAGAAGAATGAAACTAATCCTTATCTCTCACCATATACAAAAATCAAATCAAAACATAAAGACTTAAATCTAAGAACTGGATCTATGAAAGTACTAAAAGAAAACGTTGCAGAAAGGCTTCAGGACATTGGTCTGAGCAATGATTTTTTTGAGTAATACCCCCAAAGCATAGGCAAAAAAATCAAAATTGGATGAACAGGATCACATAAAACTAAAAATTTTTGGCACTGCAAAAGAAATAATCAACAAAGGAAAGAGAGAACCCACAGAATGGCAGAACATATTTGTGACTATAATCAACAATAAGTTAGGGTATGCTTTAAAATATCTAAAAGAGTGGAATTGTAATGTTCCTAACACAAAGAAATCACAAATGCCTGATGTAATGGATACTTCAATTATTCTGACTTGATTAATGCACATTGTATGTCTGTATCAAAACAGCGTATGTACCCTATAAATATATACAACTTTTATGTACCCATAACAATTAAATATAATTTTTTAAAAAGAAATAAAAGAGTTTCATTTCATAATAATAAAAGGGTCAATCCATCATGGAGATAAAATAATTGTGAACATATATGCACTTAACAGCAGAGCTCCCAATACATGAAGGAAAAAATGAAAAAATTGAAGGTAGAAATAGATAATTCAGCAATAATATTTGTGGACTCAACACCTCACTTTTAATAATGGAAACAATAACTGGGAAGAAAAATCATGAAAGATATAAAGGGCCTGAACAACACTGTAATCCAACTTGACCTAATGTACATATAGAGCACTCCACCCAATAACAGAATGCACATTCTTCTGAAGTGTATATGTTATATTTTGCGGTACTGTATGCAAGGCCATATAACAAGCTTTGATAAATTTAAAAAGGATTGAAATTATGCAAAGTATGTCTACCACCAAAGTGGAATGGAATTAGATACCAAAAACAAGAGGAAATTGGAAAATTTACAAATATGTGGAAGTTAAACAACACATTCCTATATAACCAATAGATCAATGAAGAAATTATAAGGTAAATTAGAAAATACAGTAGTCCCCCTTATCTGCAGTTTTGCTTTTCTCAGTTTCATGTACCCATGGTCAACTGTGGTCTGAAAATATCAAGTGGAAAATTCCAGAAATAAACAATTCATAAGTTTTAAATTGCATGCCATTATTAGTAGTGTGATGAAATTTTGCATGTTTCACTCTGTCCTTCCCAGGACATAATTGTTATTGTACAGAGTGCGAGAAGTGACCACTGAGAGACCAAATTGAGCCAAATTGTGAGTCTTTATTAGCTGGCCAGCAACTACCCTCTGCACGGCTGAGAGGCAGCAGCACAGAGAGCAGCCCCGAGCCGGGAGAGATGGACTCTTTTAAAGGCAAAAACTACATCCTGTAAAGTCATCTATTTGTGCAAGCAGGGTTACGGAAGCCTAGATCAGCATTAATCATTATTAATCTTAGTCAAAAATACATTTAACATCTTGTCCTAAGCTAAAGTACATTTCACTACCTGTTATCTGGGTACATGAGGCACCCCTGGCACTTCAGTGTTCCAGGGCGTTCCGGCCCACTGGGCTAGCTGTTACTTAATCTTGTTGATACTTGCAGCTGTGTGAAATGTACCCTCCTCCCCCTTTCCCCCTTTATTCTTTGCTTAAGCACGCTGACAGAAGGGAGAGAGCAAGTTATTTCCCATAGACCTTAACAATAATCATCCCTTCGTCCATGGTATTTACACTGTATATCACATGCTACTTGCCCATTAGTTGCTTAGTAGCTATCTCAGTTATCAGATCAAGAAAACATAGTATATATAGGGTTTGGTACTATCTGTGGTTTCAGGCATCCACTATATGTCCTGGGGCATATCCCCATGAATAAGGGAGGAGTACTGTACATTGAGATGCATAAAAGTAAAAACATACCAAGATTTTTGAAACCAGTAAATGAAGAGATCAGAAGGAAACTTATAGCTGTAAGTACTTGTATATAAAAGGAAGAAAGCTCTCAAATCAATAGCCTAACTTTACACCTTAGAAAATTAGAAAAAAGAAAAGAAAACTAAACCCAAAGTAAGCAGAAGGATGGAAATAATAAAAAAGGAGAGCAGAAAGTACTCACATCAAATTGGTCTGGTATTAACTGATCAAAACTTAAGTGCATATATAGTAATAACATTAATCAGGTATCTGGCATATGAGAGAGGGGAGTAGAAGATGGATATATACACACATAACGGGTGTGGTGTACACCATCTGGGGGATGGACACACTTGAAACTCTGACTTGGGTGGGGGGAGGGCAATATATGTAACCTAAACATTTGTACCCCCATAAGACACTGTAATATAAAAAAAATTTAAAAAAAGAAATGAAATTGAGAATAGAAAAGTAATAGAGAATATTAATGAAATCAAACATTGGCTCTATGAAAAGATCAACAAAATTGACTTAATTAAGCTAAAAACCTTCAACACAGCAAAAGAAATAATCAGCAGAGTAAAGAGACAACTTACAGTATGGGAGAAAATATTTGGAAACTATGCATCTGACAAAGGATTAATATCCATAATCTATAAAGAACTCAAACAACTCATTAAGAAAAAAACAAACAACCCTCATAAAAAGTGGGCAAATGACATGAACAGGCATTTTTCAAAAGAAGATATATAGACGACCAACAAACATATGAAAAAATACTCAACATTACCAATAATCAGGGACATACAAATTAAAACCACAATGAGATACCACTTATCCTTGTCAGAATGGCCATTGTTAAAAAATCAATAAAAACAATAAAATTTTACACTGAGGTGGTGAAATGGGAAAACTTATACACTGTTGTTTGGGATGTAAATTAGTACAACCTCTATGGAGATCAGTGTTGAGTTTTTTTAATGAACTAAAAGCAGATGTACCATTCAATCCTGCAATCTTACCACTGGATATCTACCCAGAGAAATAGAAATCACAATATTAAGAAGATACCTGTACTGGAATGTTTATCACAGCACAATTCACAATAGCAAAGATATGGAATCAACATAAGTGCCCATCAACTGATAAGTGGATAAACAAAATGTTATGCACACCCAAATAGACACATACACAGCCCCCAAGGAGTACTACTCAGCCATAAAAAGGAATGCAACAATGTCTTTCGAAGCAACTTGGATGGAACTAGAGGCCATTACCCTAAGAGAAGTAGTGAAGTGACCCAGGAACAGAAATATAAATGTTACATGTTTTCACTTATAAGTGGTTGCTAAACTATGGATACACAAGGACACACAGAGTGGTATCATGGACATGAGAGACTCAAATGGAGAAGGGTGGGAGGGAGCGATGGATTAAAAATAACCTATGAGGTATAATGGACAGCACCTGGATGATGGGAACACTGAAAGCACAGACTCCACCACTATATAATATATATATATATATATATAACAGAATTCAATTTGTACCTCTGAAACCTATTAAATTAAAAAAAAGGAAGACTATTTGGTACTGACGTAAAGATAAACACACAAATCAATGGAATAGAATTAAGAATCCAGAAATTAGCCCATACATTTGCAATCAACTGATTTTTGACAATGGTGCCAAGACAATTCAAGGCAAAAGAACAGTTGTTTCAACAAATATTGATAGGACAACTGGATATCCACATGCAAAAAAATGAAGTTGGACCACTACATCACACCACATTCAAAAATTAACTCAAAGAGGATCAAAGACATTAAGAGCTAAAACTATAAAACTCAAAAAGAAAACCTACATGTAAATATTTGTTAACCTTAGATTAGGCAATGGTTTTTTAGATATGAGACCCAAAACACAAGCACCCAAAGAAAAAAAAACAGATAAACTAGACTTCATCAAAATTAACCACTTTTGCACATCAAAGAACACTATCCAGAAAGTGAAAATATAACCCCCAGAATGGCAGAAAATATTTACAAATCATATATCTGATGAGTCTAATTTCCAGAATATATACAAGGTACTCTTACATCTCAGCAACAAAAAGATAAACAACCTGAATAAGAAATGTGCAAAGGATTGGAATAAACATTTTTCCAAAGAACATAATCACATGAAAAGTTGCTTAACATTATTAGCCATTGGAAAAATGCAAATCAAAACCACAATGAGATACCACATTTCATCTAGTAGGGTGACTATTATCAAAAAGATTCTTCGAACTAAATGATAATGGGGACGCAAGTTATCAAAAACTATGGGATACAGCAAAAGAATTCCTGAGAGGAAAACTAATAGCATTAAATGCTCACATTCAAAGATAGCAAGCTCAAAAATAAACGAACTAATAAACCTTCTCAAGGAACTGGAAAAGGAAGAACAAATTAATTCTAAACCTAGCAGAAGAAAAGAAATAACTAAGATAAGAGCAGAAATAAGTGAAATTGAGAATAAAAGAACGATACAGAAGATCAATAAAACCAAAAGTTGATTTGTTGAAAAGATAAACAAAATTGACAGCCCTGTTGCTATATTGACAAGAAATAGAAAGAGAGAGAGAACTCTAATAAAGTCAATTAGAAATGAAAAAGAAGAGGTCACCACAGACATCATGGAAATACAAAACATTACGTGTGAATACTATAAAAATCTATATGCCCGAAAACTACAAAATATGGAGGAAATGGACAAATTCTTGGAAACACACAACCTCCCTAAGCTCAGTCAAGAGGAAATAGAATTCCTGAACAGACCAATATTCAGCACAGAAACTGGAGCAGCAATTAAAAACCTTCCAACAAGAAAAAGTCCCGGATCAGATGGGTTCACACCCAAATTTTACCAAACCTACAAAGAAGAACTCACACCTATACTGCAGAAATTATTCCACAACATTGACAAAAATGGTGTCATCCTCAACTCATTCTATAAAGCCAATATCACCTTGATACCAAAGCCATTAAAGGACACAACAAAAAAAGGAAACTACAGACCAATATCCCTCATGAATATAAATGCAAAAATCATCGAAAAAATCTTAGCAGTTTGAATCCAACATCGCATCAAAAAAAAAAATAGTCCATCATACGAGGTGGGCTATATAAAAGAGATTCAAGGCTGGTTCAACATATGCAAATCTATAAATGCAATCCACCATATAAATAAAAGCAAGAACAAAGACCATATGATTCTCTCAATAGATGAAGAAAAAGCATTTGACAAAATCCAGCACACCTTTATGATAAAAACTCTTAATAAAATAAGCATAGATAGGACATGCCTTAAAATTATTAAGTTCATATATGATAAACCCACAGCCAATATCATACTGAACGGGGAAAAATTGAAAGCATTCCCGCTTAGAACTGGAACCAGGCAAGGTTACCCACTATCTCCACTTCTATTCAACATGTGCTGGAAGTCCTTGCCAGAGTAATCAGACAAGAGAGGGGAATTCAGGTTGTCTGAATGGGGACAGAAGAGATCAAACTCTCACTCTTTGCCTGTGATATGATATTATATCTTGAAAATCCCAAGGATTCAACCAAGAGACTCCTGGAATTGATAAATGAGTTCATTAAAGTCTCAAGATACAAAATTAATGCATACAAATCAGTGGCATTCATATATGCCAATAACGGTCAAGCTGAACAACAAATCAAAGATGCAGTACCTTTCACAATAACATCAAAGAACATTAAAAATTTAGGAATATATTTAACAGAGGAATTAAGAGACACATATAGGGAGAACGACAAAACACTGAAAAAGGAAATTGCAGAAGATGTAAACAGATGTAAATCCCTATCATGCTCATGGATTGGCAGAATCAATATTGTTAAAACGTCCATACTACCTAAAGTGATCTACAGAATTAATGCATTCCCTATCAAAATATCAACATCATTCTTCACAGATCTAGAAAAAATAATTCTACACTTCTATGGAACCAGAGAAGACCTTGTATAGCCAAAGCAATCTTAAGTAAAAAGAAGAAATTGGGAGGCATCAATCTACCAGAGTTCAATTTTACCACAAGGCTATAGTTACCAAAACAGCATGGTACTGGCACAAGAACAGAGATATAGACCTTTGGAATAGGACAGAGATCCCAGATATAAAACCATCCTCTTATTGTCATGTAATCTTTGACAAAACAGACAAAAATATGCAGTGGGGAAAAGAATCTCTATTCAATAAATGGTGCTGGGAAAACTGCATAGCTACATGCAGAAGATTGAAACTGAATCCCCACCTCTCATGTTTCACAAAAATCAACTCACGATGGATAACAGACTTAAACCTAAGGTGTGAAACCTTAAGAATTCTAGAATAAAATGTTGGGAAACCTCTTATAAACATTGGCCTAGCCAAAGAATTTATGAAGAAGGCCCCCAAAGCAATCACAGCAGCAACAAAAATAAATAAATGGGACCCGATCAAACTAAAAATCTTCTGCACAGCCAAGGAAACTATCATTAGAGTGAATAGACAATCTACAGAATGGGAGAAAATATTTTCTTTCTACACATCTGATAAAGGGCTAATAACAATAATCTATACAGAACTTAAAAAAATAAACAAGAAAAAATAAAACAACTCCATCAATAAATGGGCAAAGGACATGAACAGAAACTTTTCAAAAGAAGACAGAATAATGGCTAGTAAATATATAAAAAGGTGATCAACATCTCTAATCATTAGTAAAATACAAGTCAAAACCACAATGAGATATCACCTAACTTCAGTGAAAATGGCCTTTATCAAAAAGTCCGCAAACAGCAAATGCTGTCATGGATGTGGAGAGATAGGAAAACTCTTACGCTGCTGGTGGGACTGCAAATTAGTACACCCCTTGTGGAAAATTATTTATAGATACCTCAAAGATATAAAAATAGAAATACCATTTGATCCAGCAATCCTAGTACCAGGCATCTACTCAAAGGGAAAAAAGACATTCTATAATAAAGACACCTGCACTCGAATGTTTATGGCAGCACAGTTCACAATTGCAAAGATGTGGAAACAACTCAAGTGCCCATCAATACATGAGTGGATTATTAAAATGTGGTGTATATACATATACATTTATACACACACACACACACACACACACACACACCATAGAATACTACTCAACTAAAAAAAAAAAAAAAAAAAAACAATGGTGATCTAGCACCTCTTATATTATCCTGGATAGAGCTTGAGCCCATCCTTTGAAGTGAGGTATCACAAGAATGGAAAAACAAGCACCACATGTACTTGCCATCAAATTGGTAGTAACCGATCAACACTAAGTTGCTCACACACTAGTAATATTCATTGGGTACCGGTCAGGAGGGAGGGGTGTGGGAGTGGGTAAACTCTCAACTAATAGAGACAGAGCACACTGTATGGGGGAAGGGCATGCTTCTAGCCTCTGCATGGGTGAGGCAAAGTCATTACATGTAACCGAAATATTTGTACCCCCATAATATTCTGAAATAATAAAAAGACACACAATGACAAAGGTTGATGAGAAAATAGAATAATTGCAATCATCATACCTTGCTGATGGAAGGCAAAATCTTGGAATCACCTTGGAAAACACTTTGGCAGTTCCTAAAAAGGTTAAAGAGTTACCATATACACAAGAAAACCAAAAGCATAAATACAAAGAAAAATTTGTACATACAACTTCAACAACCCAAATGTCCATCAGCTGGTGAATGGATACACAAAATTTGGCACACTTATACAATGGAATATTATTAAGAAATAAAAAGGGATACATGCTACAACATGTATGAACCTTGAAAATATTATGCTAAGTGAAAGAAGCCAGTTAGAAAATAATATATATTGCATAATTCCATTTACAGTCTTCCCTCAGTATATGCAGGGGATTAGTATACCCAAATCCACATATACTTAAGTCCTCCTGCTGGCCCTGTGGAACCTATGTATACAAAAAGGTGGCCCTCCAAATAAGCTGGTTTCACATCCTGCAAATACTACATTTCCAATCCCCATTTAAAAATTAAAAAAAAAATTTGTGTATAAGCAAACGCTTACAGTTCAAGCGTTAACTGTACATGAAGTGTGAAGAATAGAAAAATTTATATAGAGACAGAAAGTAGATTAATGATTGCCTAGGGCCAGGGTGTAGAGGTGGGGGTGGGCTAATAGGTATTGTATTTCTTTTGGGGGTCATTAACATGTTCTATAATTAGATTATGGTAACGGTTGTACAACTCTAAATGTACTGAAATCCATTGAATTGTACATTTTACAACAGTAAATATTATAGTATGTAAATTATGTATCAATAAAGCTTTTAAAAAACATAGTGACTTGACTAAGGACAAATCAATAAAATCAGAGTTCCTTTAAAATTTAATAAAAAAATTTTTGATCAAGTTAAATCATGATTCTAGCATCTTTTTCATATTGTTATTAGGTATGAAATGTTCGATTTCTTTAGTACTAAGTTCAACAATTGATATCTCTGACATTTCACGTTAACACTTCTTGCTTCATTTTTATTGTGAAGGTACATCCTCAGTCTTTCAACACACGTTTTGGCTTGTGATTGTCTTTCAAATTTTTTTTAGAGCAATTCATCTGAAGCCATGGATAAGTTGAAAATTCATGTTACTTTCAAATAAGAGTTCCATCGTGGAACCAGTGCAGCACAGACAGCTCAAAGTATCAGTGAAGTGTCTGGGAAGGATGTGGCTAATGAATGCACACTATGTTGATGGTTTGAGAAGTTCCATTCTGGTAATTTTAATCTTGAAAATGAGCCCCATGGGTTACCTGAGACCAAGGTGGATAATGATGAGCCAAAAGCTGTAGTGGAAGTAAATCCATCTCAACCTATGCATGAATTAGCAGCAAGGCTCGACATTACTATTCCAGTGATATGGGACCATTTGAAACCAAATGGCAAGGTAAAGAAGCTGGATAGGTATGGTCTGCATGAATTAAATGAGTGTCAGAAGAGAAATCATCTCAAAGCTTGCCTTTCTTTGCTGTCACGACAAAAAAGGTGAACCATTTCTACACCGTATTTTTATGAGTGATGAAAAACGGATTCTTTTTGACAATTACAAGCATTTGGCACAATTGTCAGATAAAGATGAAGTGCCAAAAACACAGTCCAAAACAGAAAATTCATCCAAAAAACTAATGGTATCCGGTGGTCCAGCACTGGTATTATCTATTACAGCTTCATGAAACCTGGTCAATCCATTACAGGAGATGTCTACTACAACCAACTGAACAAAATGATGAGGATGCTTGCAATTAAGCAGCTGAGATTGGTCAATAAAGACAGGCCAATGCTCTTGTAAGACAACGCTAGATCACATGGCACAAACAATGCTGCTCAAACTACAGAAGTTGGACTTGGAAACTCTCTGTCATTCACCATATTCACCATAACTTGCACCAACTGACGACCACTTCTTCCAGGCTTTGGACCATTTCTTACAAGGAAAAATATTCAATTATCTATGAGCTGTGGAAAATGCCTTTTCTGATCTCATTGGCACTCGCTTTCCAGGCTTTTTCACTTCTGGCATAAACAAAGTACCGTTAAGATGGCAAAACTGTTTTGACAGTTTAGGTGCATACTTTGATTAATTAAGTACTGCTTCTTGTTTGAGATATAATAAATTACACTTTTGATTCAAAATGGGACATTTCATATTTAACGACTTAATTTTTTTTCCTCTCCCACCTGTAATTGAGACACTCAAAATAAAACAAAAGTGACAGCTTAGAGTAATGCCCTTTCCTGCTGACAATTTATCACCATTACCCCTCTCCCACATTTTCCACCAGACGTGATTCAACCACCAGTAATAGTGTAAAAGAAATATGCATGGTATCCAGAAATTGGTGTGTGGAAAACAGTAATAGGTACCTGGCTACTGCAAATAATTTGCTGAAGGATACTTACCCCTGAATATTCCACTCCAGGCCAAAATTACTTGAGGTTTGAGATAGTAGCTTAGGGGTATCATTATCATTTAGTTACAAGATAAAGGCTGTCTTAGTCTGTTTTCTGTTGCTTAGACCAGAATATTCAAATCTGGGTAATTTATAAAGAGAAGGAATTTATTTCTTAAGTTCTAGGGGCTGAGAAGTTCAAGGTTGAGGGTGTGAGAGCTGTCTTGCTGGTGGGGACTCTCTGAAGAATCTTAAGGTGTTTTAGGCTATCATATGACAAAGGGGCTGAGAATGTTATTGTGCTAGCTCAAGTCACTCTTCTTTTTCTTAAAAGCCATAAGTTCCCCTCCCCTAATGACTCAGTCACCTCTTAAAGGACCCACTTTTCAATAGTGCCACTTTGGGGATTAAATTTCAACATAAATCTTGGAAGGGACATTCAAACCATAGCAGAGGCCTAGTCCCATCACGAAAATGCTAGCCTGAGCTGTGGCAAGAGCTCAAACATTTCCATCTCCAGCTTCCTGGGCAGTACAGTGGGGTCATCACCTGCAGCAACACCAAGGCCTTCTTAGATGGGTTGTTCCTGTGTTGTAACCTTTGGAAACATCCTGGGGGGCAGGAGGTGGCATTCGTTATTCATCACATAATATGGCAATGTGAGATTGTTAATGAGCCTTTTCAAACAGTGGAAGTGGCAGTTCTTCAAGGTCTACACACTTCCATCATCCCTGTGGCTATTAGAAACTCTGGCCCTTTTCTAAGGTCACAATCTGACCTCACAACACTCACTATACCTTCCTTCCTCCTGTAGCAGAACAGAAAGTTAACTTGGGTAGAGAAATGAAGAAGTGGCCATTAAAATGGTGAGACCCTAATGACTGTAAAGATTCATTTTTTTGACTCCAAGTGTCATTAATTCTAAAAATAAGGATCACTGGAACATGATGAGGCCTATAGGCTTTGTAGTGTAATTTATAAATGACACGAACAATAATAATAGAATAAACCTAGTTGCCTTGTATGCATCTGCTGGATGGATACTTTTCATATTCTGTGCTGAAGGTGAAAATAAAGGGGACATTTTATCTGTATCACAGAGTCACTTCAGGTAAAAGAGACAATTTGGTATGATACTATAAGTTGGTCATTTGGTTTAATTTATTAATTAATCAAGTGAATATTTTTAGATGTTGAAAATTATGCCTCAGGAAACTTGAGGGCTTAACATAGAGGAGGCAGCATTTATCAGGAGTAAATCCAAGAAAACTGCAAGATGAACTAGTTTTATTCTTCAACCTTTAGAGGCAAAGTGCTTAAATAAATGTAAGGAGTGCTATTAGATTAAGGTCTTGTCAAAATAGGTTGGGGAAGATAGACAAAATGGAAGAGATTCCAAAGAAGTATGGCTTCATAGACAACATAGGACTTCTAAATTTCAGCATTAACTGTCATCAAGAACTTCAACTCCTTGTAACTCTATATGGAGAAGCAAGAGAATCTTCAGTATAAGCAGGGATAAAACCTCATAAAGTCTTCTTGATTAAGGACACGATGTTCTATGAAAAAACATTTTAATTTAGATGGAAATTTTTTGGTAGTCGTAAATGAATTATATGGAAATATATTATCTAAATTTATAACCCAATGCTTTAAAAAATCCTCCTCCATTATGGAAAGCAGTTTGATGGTTACTCAGAAAGTTAAATGTAGAAATACCATATTATCCAGAAAATCCATTCTGAGTTATATAACCAAAAGAAATTAAAGCAAGGGTTCAAATGGATATTTATACATCAATGTTCACAGCAGCATTATTCACAACAGACAAAAGGTAGGAACAAGCCAAATGTCCATGAATGGATAAATGAAATGTGATATATACATACAATGAATACTATTCAGCCTTAAAAGGGAAGGTAATTCTGACACATGTTAACATGGATGAACCTTGAAGACATTATTTCAGTGAAATAAACCAGTCACCAAAGGCCGAATATTTTATGATTTCACTTATATAAAGTAACTGGAGATTCAAATTCGTAGAGATGGAAAGTAGAATGGTGGTTGCCAGGGGCATGGTGGAGGGGAGAACGGGTAATTATTAATTATTGTTTAATGGGTATGGAGTGTCTGTTTGGGATGATGAAAACATTCTGACAATAAATAGTAGAGACAGTTATGCAACATTGTAAATGTTCTTAATCACAGTGAATGGTATACTTAAAATGGTTAAAATGGTAAATTTAATGTTATGTATATTTTACCACATTTTTTTAAATCTCTCTATTTTCTTGTCTGATAATTCATTTGTTTTAACTGTCTGAATTTAATTTCTTTCATTATAGGCAACTCCATAGTCTGAGAAGCCAGCTTGGGCCTTAGAATCAGGCAGACCTGGGTTCTAATCTTTGTTTTGCTACTTACTGTGACATCTCTGACTGACTCATGACCGAACCTTTCAGAGCTTCAATTTTCTCATCTGTAAAATGGATTTTCAGCTTTTACTTTTAAGAAGCATAATCTTTGCTCTGGGCAAAACCTTATACAGAAAAAAACACCCTTATATAAAACCCAAATAGATAAAACATATAAAAGCAATAAAAAGGTGCTCTTAGATATTAGGAGGCAAATATGTATATATAGTGAGATGGGGGGAGGGTGGTGACAAGGAAGTCCCATTACCCTTACCCCTAGCCCCAAGTTACTTCCCTAGAACTCTCCAAGACAGAAAATAGCATGGTTTGAAAACCACTTGGCTAGTGGCGCTCGAATAGCATTTCTAGCTCTGACATTCTATGATTACTTGTCTTAGAGAATTTGTAGTTGTTGGATCTTTGAAAAAGCTGCTATTAGGAACAATCTTCTGGGATGACAAGTGTGTGAAAGCACTTTTTAAATTGCAAAGACCATCCTACGTGGGAAGTACAGTTGTTATAATTATGTATTATTTGATTTTAAATATGGTGAAGTAGAAAGAACATTGGACAGGGAAATCAGAAAATCCAGATCCCTTTCTGCAGTGGCACTGAGAGATACATTAGTTAATACAAAAAAAATAAATGCAAATAACACAGACAGAACACTAGATGGCAGCAGCATAAACACATTGAAAAGCACAAACAAGAGGGTTAGATGTCCCTGCCCATCCTTTCTCTCCCTACTTAACTTACAAATTCTTACCTTGTTTTCATAATAAAACAATATTTATTACTAGGAAATTCATTAGGCTAATTGTTAGATATAACGTATTTTGTATATAAGCAATACTAATCTAATAAGCTCTTTCCATTTTATAATCAGAAGAAAGAAATAAAAGTAGAAACTAAAAGAGGTTCAGAATTCTTTAAGTAAACAATTGCCAAGACTCTGCTACTTTCCAATACTGAAAAAAGCTTGATAAAGTCCACATCACCATATCTTTAGTATTCTTGATACTTGAAGATGAAGTTAATTGAACTCTCTGAAGCTAATTGGTGAGCAGCAATGGACTGAGATGAACATATACTACACTAATATATGCATTAAGTTAGAAGTGGAATCGATAATTGACCAGAAGTCTTTAAACTGCTTGCACATTCATTTTGCCCTTTCTCAGTACAGTTTGCAAAAGTAAGTTACAAATAAAGCTAAGGTTATAGGTTAGCTTTGTTCCATATTTTTTTTTTCCTGCAAACATTTGTCGAATGCCTAGTGTATTTAGGTGCTGTGATAAATATGTCATAGACCATCCTCAAGGAGCTCACAGTCTAACAAAGAAGATACAATATATTTACAGTGCAATAAGATATACACGACTAAAGGTAAATGCAGGGTGTTATGAAAGCACTTCACCCGAGTGATGAAAGACAATAAATAAGGGGATTATAGAGAGAGTAAGTACAAAGGCATTTCTATTTGAGAGAGCATGTTTGTGAAACTGCAGGAACTCAATATGCCTTGAGTATTATGGCAACCAGGGAAGGGGACTGTAGTGTGATAGAGATGAGGCTGGATGATAGTCAGAGGCCAGATCTTGAAGGACCTTGGGAAAAAAATTTTAATTTTATTCTATAATCAATCTCTAGTTGTTTTTAAGCAAAATAGTGACATAATAAGATTTTAGAAAGATTAATTCCTATACTGTGGAGGCTGGATTCGGTGGTGGGAAGGAGAGGATTCAAGAGGACAGGTAGAGAAATCAGTTAGGAGGCTGTTACCATACTCCAAGCAAGAAATGAAAGTGACTTATGTGTACTAGATCAGTATCATTGAGGCTGGAGAAAAGTAGACGATCCAGAGATGTAGAAACAGTCAGACTTGGTGGCTTATTGAATATGGAAGATTTAAGAGAGGGAAGCATGATGAATGATGGACTTTTTTCTGGTGTGCAACTTTTATAGAGAACAATGGAGAAGGAAGTACTTAGGAGTATAAGAACAAGATGATAAATTCAGTCTTTGACATATTGAATATAAAGTATGGAACATTCAAATAAAGCAGGCAGTTAGATAGATAAACTTTTGTCTAGGATGAAGACACGGTGTTTGGAATCTTCGATACATAGATGGTAGCTGGAACCACACAAATGAATCAGATTGATGATAGAAAGTGTGTGGGTTTAAGAGGAAAGTGTTAAGATTAAAATCCCAAGGAACATTAACATTTAAGGGATGAGTGATATAATAATTTACCAAAAAAACTAAGAAACAGAAAGGTGGATAGAAGGTCAAGGACTGATGAGGACAGAAATGTCTGTGAGATTTAGCATTATGAAGCTCTCAGGTGATCTTGGTGATGGAAATTTCAGATAAAAAGTAAGAGCAGAAAGCCATATTTCAGTGAATTAAAGCAAGAATGGGAAGACAATGTCCAGTTGTATAATACACTAGATACATTGATGGGCTTTTCCCCAATGCATCAATTACATCCTGAAAAAAACAGATGTTTAATGTATTGCTGGGCTCAGAAAGTAAGAGAAAAGTTTGAGGCACTCTCTCTGCTATCCAAAAAGAAGGTATACTGAAACAGTGCAGCTAGCAATGAGCAAGCAAAAATATTGCTTAGATATGAGGGCAAATGTCATTATTAGCACTGACATGGATAAAGAGACAAACTATGGGCCATCATAAAGCAGGGAAGATGAATTTTAGGCTACAGACATTAAGCTAAAGTCCCCCCAAAAAGAACTAAAGTGGTCCTAGGTTAATATTTAATAATATACCCTGGCGAACACAAAGGAAAAATAAATCTCTGGAGGAAGTCCTCATCAATCTAAATCCCTTGCTGTTCCACAGATAAAGATCAATAAAATATGACCTTACAATAAAAGGTCACCAAGCACACAAGGACAAAGCCATTACAAGTGAGTGCCAACGGATAAATAAATAAACAACAGATTTAGACTCCAACAGACTTCCTTCAGTTATTAGAATAATCACATACAGATTATAAAATAACTATGTATAAACAATGCTGTGGTTTGGATATGGTTTGTTTTTTACTTACAAGAACTCATTTTGAAATTTGATATACAATGTGACAGTATTGGGAGGTGGGGACTAGAGGCAGGTGTTTGGGTTATGAGGGTGGATCTCTCATTAATGGCTTGGTGCTGTTCTCATACAGTGAATAACTTCTTACTCTGTGAGACAGGGTTGGTTTTCATGGGAATGTATTTGCTTTTGCAAGGGTGAGTTGTTACAAAGCAAGGATGCCCCTCAGGTTTTCCCCTCTTCAGACTGATCTGTTCCCCTTTAACTTTCTCTGCCATGTTTATGACACAGTGAAAGTCCTTGCCAGAAGCCAGGGCCATCCCCTTGAACTTTTCAGCCTGTAGAACCATGAACTAAAATAAACCTCTTCTCTTTATAAATTAATTACCCAGTCTCAGGAATTCTGTTATAGTAAGTAACACAAAGCAAACTAAGACAAAGTGTTTTGTGATAAAATAAAAAAAAAATGAGTAAGTAACAAATATATATATATATATATATATATACTGAACCAAATGAAACTTAAAACATTGAAAAAAGCTGTTGAAAATAAATATATGTGCTAAACAGCATTTTAGACAAAGTTAAAGTACGTATTAGCAAACTAGACCATAAATCTGAGGAAATTGGAGGCCAAGATGGCAGACTAGAAGCAGCCCCCACATGCCACTCTCAAGGGGAGGATTGAAAGGTGGGAGCCCATTATCTAAAGTGAGGTATCACAAGATCGGAAGAATGGGCTCCACTTGTACTTGCCATCAAATTGGCATTAACTGATTAACACTATGGTGCTCACATGGCAGTAATATTCTCCAGGGATTAGGGGGATTGGGGGGGTAAACTCACAGCTAAAGGACACAGTGGACCTAAGTTGTGAGGGGGTCTCCTCACCACTGAAGCCTCCTGTATCAATCAGGGAACTTCTTGGAGAATGTGCAGTAACATTGCACTGGAATGCACACACAGCAGCACTCCATGGCCCCAGAGACCAATCCCTGATCCTGCCAGGGAGACAAGCGCTGGTCTTAAGTCACCCACGGGTTCCCAAGCTGGATCGATGTCTCTGTGCCTCGGGATTTGCCCCACTCTCCTGGAGTCACCAGGCAAGCAGCACCTGGGAGGGCTGGAGGGTAGGGAGCTCACAGTCTGAGTACCCCTCAGTCTGCTGTAGGGCCGCAGAAGGAAAGGTCCCATTCCCTGCAGATGCCTCCTCTCTGGGCAGCTGCGGTGGGGGAAGGGGAAGGGGAGAATAAAGCTGGCTTCCATTTCTGGGTTGCTACAACTGATGCCATTCTGAGCTCTCGAGACAAGAGCACCCAGTCTATACAGGGGATGGCTCCCCTGCAACTGCCTCCACATCACCCCTGCAGGGCCAGGGAGGGAGCAAGGAGGGAAGATGCTGTCATGCATCCTGTGACTGGGAGCCGAATACCCTCCACTGTGGAATTCAGAGTAGGTGTCCATGTCACCAGAGAAGACCCATGGCAACAGTCTCAGTGGGACATGCATGGGGAGAGAGCTCCAGCTGCCTGGCAGGTCAGCCCCTTCAGCCCCAGGTGCTGCCTAGTGGACACGACCCCCATGGCCTCACTCATCACCCAATAGACATCACCCCCATGACCCTGTGTGTCCCCAGCAGACCCCGGCCCTTTTGGCATTGCATGCCTGTTGTCCAGTGCTCCACGACATACTGACTAGCCATAAGCCACTCCCCTGATGCAGGACATCACTGCATCTGAAACTGGGTGCCCATAGCCCTGACACTCATGGCCACCATATAGATAGCTTTGTCCATCAGCCACTGCCACCACTGCGGGGAGACCTGGGCAGAGCTGTCTCCCACCTGCCTCCACAGAGAGGGACTCACACAGCCCTCCCCCACCAAGCTTCCAAAAGCAGCCACTCTGCATAAAGATCCCGCAGCACCGAATTGTACTGTGACAACCACAGGGAAATGGGGCAAAGCGGAACACCTACATTACAGGCTTTCAGTGCATCAGCCCCTCTCCTGCCAGATCAATATTTAAGAACATGACACTAATGCACCGTCTATGGACCTCTCCGTTTTCTCACTGAATAGGAGAGTTCCAAGCAAAGGAGAACAGGTGCAGCACAAACCTATCTGGACTGAGCTAAGAGAATAGGTTTCAGATGAGAAGGAACCAGCAAAAGAGCTCTGGCAACATGAGAAAACAAGCTGGTTTGACACTACCAAAGGATCACAATATATCTACAGAAATGGACCCCAACAAAAAGGAAATTGTCAAAAGTGTCAAAAATGGAATTCAGAATATGGATGGCAAATAAGATGAATGGGATTGATGAGAGAGTTGAAAAACAACACAAAGAAACCAAGAAATATTTCAGGACGTGAATGAAAAAAATGAAAAGTTGCTAAAGAGACAGACAACATGAAAAAAGTTATAACAGAATTTAAAGAAATGAAAGAGTCATTTAGGGAATTTCAGAATGCAGCAGAAAGCTTCAACAATGACTAGACTAAGCAAAAAAAAGAATCTCAGAGAATAAAGACAAGGCTTTCATACTAACCTAGTCAGTCAAAGAGGCAGAAAAAGAATAGGGAATAATGATGAAAGAAAATAAAAGATAATAAATGGTTGCTGATGGTCCCCATGATGGCAAAGATGTTCCAGTTAGTTTTTTTACTGTGCTGCTGAGCCTATATACATTTTCGTTGAGGTATGGTTGAGGGGAGAGGAGGCATTTCAATTCTCTTTTTGCTCTCTGAGAACAATCACTAAATGATCAACAAGAATAAATATATTTTTATAGGTCTGAATGAATAAATTTTAAAAACTAGTTTGTACGGAGGCCAAAGCCTATATTGTTAACTAGATGCCAAAGACAGCAAATGGACACCTTCCCTTAATTAAAGAGTGCTAAAAAAAGAATTTCAGTTGATATAACAAATATAAGTTGGGCATTAGGCAAACATAAAACTTCAAATAAAAAAAAAACATTCAGTTGTTATCTGCGTAGGCTATATTTATTCTAATGGCTTAAATCTCTTGGGTAATAGTCAAGGGTCACCAGTTTATCTCCTTTTAATATAGATTGTTTTTCTCTGCTTTCCTGGAACAAAACTCAATGATTCATGAACACATAACTTTCACAATTGTCTCATAGATTCATCTTCTAATTACAGTTTAGTTGTATTGAATGGGTTATTTTTCTTCAAACTTAAAGAAAATATTTGTGAAGTACAACTAAGTTTAAATTGTCCCTAGTAACAAGGAACAAAACAAACATGACTATAGTATACTCTTCTTTTACATAGGGGATACATTCCAAGACTCCCAGTGTATGACTAATACCACTGACAGTACTGAACCCTACATATGTTTTTCCTTATGCATACATACTTATGATATATTTTAATTTATAAATTAGGTACAGTAAGATTAATAACAACTAATAATAACACAGCACAATTATAATAATATACATAATAAAAGTTATGTGAATGTGGTATCTATCTCAAAATATTGTACTGTAGATCTTAGCAACCTCAGCGTATGATCTTTTTCTTTCCTTAAGTTGGCAACTTACACTTTTTCAATTAAAATTTTCACAAATTTTTCACTTTAAAGCTTCTCTTTGGCATATCTGAATTTCCAGCATCACTGCTCTTTCAATATGGAGCCATTACTAAGTAAAATATGGGTTACTTGAACCCAAACACTGTGATATTGAGACAATCAATCTGACAACTGAGAAGGCAGCTAAATGACTAACAGGAGGGTAGTATATACCGTGTAGATTTCATCATGATAACTGGACCTCTGTCTATCATTATATACAAAAATAAACTTAAAATGGATTATAGACTTAAATGTAAGACTCAAAACTATGAAAATACTAGAAGAAAATACAGAGGAAATGCTTAATGACATTGGACTTGGCAATGATTTTTTGGATAAGACCTCCAAAACACAGGAAACAAAAGCCAAAATAGACAAATGAGATTATATCAAACTAAAAGGCTTCTACATAGCAAAGGAAACAATCATCAGAGTGAAGAGACGACCTACAGAATGGGAGAAAATATTTGTGAATTATGCATCTCACAATGGGTTAATTTCCAGAATATATAGAATGGAAAATCAAGCACCACATGTACTCACCATCAAATTGGTGTTAACTGATCAACACATAAGTGCACATATTAGAATAACATCTGTTGGATGTCAGGCAGTGGGGAGGGGGGAGAGGGGAGGAGGGGACGGGTATATGCACACACAAAGAGTGCAAATGAGCACCATCCGAGGGATGGGCACACTTGAAACTCGGACTTGGGGTGGGGGAGAGGGGGGAGCAAGGGCAACATACATAACCTAAACATCTGTACCCCCATAATATGCTGAAATTAAAAAAAAGAAAAAGAACTCAAACCACTCCACAGCAAAACCAACCAACCAACCAACCAACCAAATAATCTGATTTAAAAATGGGCAAAAGATCTTAATAGACATTTCTCAAAAGAAGGCATACAAACAGGAGGTATGCATTAGTCCTTTTCGCGTTGCTATGACAGAATGCCTGAGACGGGGCAAAGGTTTATTCAGCTCACTGTTCTGCAGGCTAGCCAGTTCAAGGGCACAGCCTTAGCTTCTAGTGAGAGCTTTCATGCTGCATCATAACGAGCTTTCATGCTGCACAGAAGGTCAAAGGGCAAGCAGACACACACAAAGAGAAAAAACCTGATGACCATCCTGGCTTTATAATGACAAACTCTTGTGAGAACATTCATGTGAGAACTAATCCAGTCTCAAGAGAGCAAGAACTCACTACTGTAAGAATATCACCAAGCCATTCATGAGGAATCTTCCCCCATGACCTAGTCACCTTCACTAAGCCCCATCTCCCAACACTGCCACCCACATTGAGGATAAAATTTTAACATGAGTTTTGATGGGGACGATCTCGAATCACAGCAAGGTATATGAAAAAATGCTCTGGGATTTTTTGATACAGGCCAATCTTACTGGAGTTAGGTGATATCTCATTGTGGTTTTGATTTGGATTTCTATAATGATTAGAGGTTGAGCATTTTTTTCATATGTTTGCTGGACATTATTCTGTCTTCTTTTGAAAAGTTTCTGTTCATGTCCTTCACCCATTTACTAATGGGATTGTTTGATTTTTTTCTTGTTGATTTTTTTTGAGTTCTAGATAGATTGTTGTTATCATCCCTTTATCAAATGTGTAGAGAGCAAATATTTTCTCCCATTCTGTAGGTTGCCTATTCACTCTAATGATAGTTTCCTTGGCTGTACAAAAGCTTTTTAATTTGATGAGGTCCCATTTATTTATTTTTGTAGCTGCTGTGATTGCTTTGGGGTCTTCTTCATAAATTTTTTGCCTGGGCCAATGTCTGAAAGAGTCTTCCCTACATTTTCTTCTAGGATTCTTAAGGTTGCATGCCTTAGGTTTAAGTCTGTTATCCATTGTGAATTGATTTTTGTAAGAGGTGAGAGGTGGGGATCCAGTTTCAATCTTCTGCATCTAGCTATCCAGTTTTCCCAGCACCGTTTATTGAAAAGGGATTCTTTTCTTTAGTGTATATTAAGCAACAAATGCTGGCAAGCATGTGGAGAGATAGGAACACTCTTACACTGCTGGTGGGACTGCAAATTAGTGGAACCTCTGTGGAAAAGAATTTGGAGATATCTCAAAGAGCTACAAGTAGAATTACCATTTGATCCAGCAATACCACTATTAGGCATCTACCCAAAGGAACAAAGGTCAGTCTATGATAAAGACATCTGCACTCGAATGTTTACTGCAGCACAATTCACAATTGCAAAGATGTGGAAACAACCCAAGTGCCCGTCAATCCATGAGTGGATTAATAAAATATGGTATATGTATGCAATGGAATACTACTCAATTATAAGAAAGGATGGTGATCTAGCACCTCTTATATTTTCCTGAATAGAGCTTGAGCCCATTATCCTAAGTGAGGTATCACAAGAATGGAAGAATAAGCACCACATGTACTCACCATCAAACTGGCACTGACCGATCAACACTAAGGTGCTCACACAGTAGTAATATTCTTTGGGAGTAGGGGGGTTGGGGGTGGGTAAACTCACAACTAATGGGCACAGTGAGCATTGTAGGCAGGGAAAGGACATGTGTCAAATTAGGGTTAGGATGTGGAAAAGTCATAACATGTAACCAAAATGTTTGTCCCCCATAATTTCCTGAAATAAAAAAAAAGCTCAACGTCATTAATCAGCAGGGAAATGCCTCGAAAGCAGAATGAGATATCACTTAACTGCAGTTAGAATGGCTATTATAAAAAACAATACAAGTGTTGGCAAGGACATGAAGAAATGGAAACCCTTACATATTGTTGTAGAAATGTAAATTAGTACAGCCATTATGGAAAACAGTATGAAAGTTCTTCAACAAACTAAAAATAGAACTACCATATGATCCAGCAATCCCATTACTGGGTATATATCCAGAAAAATGCAATCAGTATGTCAAAGAGATATCTGTACTCCCATACTTATTGCAGCACTATTGACAATAGCCATGATATGGTATCAACCCAAATGTCCAATAATAAATGAATGATTAAAGAAAATGTGGTTATTACTATATGTGCACTTAAGTGTTGATCGGTTAATACCAATTTGATGGTGAGTTCATGTGGTGCTCGTTTTTCCATGCTTGTGATACTTCACTTAGTAGAATGGGTTCCAGCTCTATCCAGGATAATGTAAGAGGTGCTATATGATCATTGTTTTTTTGTTGCTGAGTAAAACTCCATAGTATACATATATCACATTTTATTAATCCACTCATGTATTGATGGGCACTTGGGTTATTTCCACATCTTTGCAATTGTGAATTTTGCTGCTATAAACATTCTAGTGAAGATGTCTTTTAACATTCATTGGGTGTTTGGCAGATGGGAGGGAGGAGGAGGGTATGGATATATAAACACCCACTGGGTGTGGTGCCCACTATCTGGGGGATGGACACACTTGAAGCTCTTACTCAGGTGGGGCTAAGGCAACATGTGTAATCTAAACATTTGTAACCCCCTTAATGTGCTGAAATGAAAAATAATTTTAAAAAAGAAAATGTGGTATATACAAACACTGGAATACTATTTAGCCATAAAAAGGAAGGAAATTCTGCCATTTGTGGCAACACGAATGTGCTTGGAGGACATTATTTTAAATAAAATAAGCCAGAAACAGAAAGACAAATACTGCAGGTTCTCCCTCATGTAGAATCTAAAGAATTTGATTTCGTAGAAGTATTGAATAGCACAGTGGTTACTAGAGACTTAGGAGGGGAGGGGAAAGGGGAGATTTGGAGAGGATGATCTTGGAGTGGAAAGATACAATAAAAAAAGAAAAACAATTTATGGTGCCCTGTTGCACAGTAGGGTGACTATAGCCAACAATATGGTGTTGTTTATCTCAAAATAACTAGAATAGAGGATTTTGGATGTTCCCACCACAAAGAAATGATAAATATTAGAGGTGATGTGTATGCTAATTACCCCAATTTGATCATTACATAATGTATACATGTATTTAAACATCACATTGTACCCCATAAAATTGTACAATTATTTTGTGTCAAATAAAAATAGAAAAAACAAAATAAAAAATAAAATATTAATTTGAAAAACTTATAAATTGTTTATTGCTGGAATTTTCCATTTAATATTGTTGGATGGCAGTTGACCTTGGGTAACTGAATCCCGGAAAGCGTGACCAGAGATAAGGGGAGACCACTGTACTTGCAAGCCACAGTTAATACAGAACTCCTTCCCAATTGAACCTGTGTTCCAAAGCAGCAAAGATAAACAAGTGCCCTGTCTTGTGTTTTGCCTACTCTCTCTGACCTGTCTAGCTTTGATAGAGGCTTAACAGGAATCTGCCCCAAATTAGGAAGTTTTCCCAAACAACAGGAAGAAGACCTGGAAAACTCAAGTCTTTCTGAGACTTCCCTCATGACAAAACACTTAACTAAAACATTTACGCTAAAGTATGAATACAAAAGAAGGAATAAAGAGTAAATCTATTCCAAAACAAGAGAAGCGATTGTTGTCATGCACTGTTTGAGAAGTAGTCCATACCTCTAATTTACAGAGCTTTTGAGCTGATTGATTTATCCAGTTGTGGGTAGTGCAAGTTTGGAGGTTAAGCAGGGGCTGATTGCGAATATGGTACGCTCTTCATTTTGTACCCACCAACAAAAAGGGGACTCCAAAACTGTCTTCGTGTCATTAACACTTTTGGATGCCTCTTGTCATGGGTTCATGAACAAATGCAACCTAGGGCTTTGCCTACACTAGTTCATTTGTCTTGTCTCTGAAAGGTCTTACTGATATCCATTTAACTCTCACCCTAAATGGGGAAGTTCAATGGCTTAGTGTGAATAAAATAAGGACAATGATCCTTTGGTATTCTTAGGTCAAAGTCAGTTTTCGTTGTGTATTATTTTTATTCAACTACATTTCAAGGGTATGAGAAAGGTGAAGTTTAAAGGAATTTTTTTCATTCACAGAAAAGAATAAATGTGCATAATTTGCTTGAAACACAAATTTTAAAGAGAACAAGAGCTACCTATCTGAGGTTTTTATTAGTGTGAGTCTCTATAATTTGGATGATTTTTGTTTTTTCTTGAATTTCATGGCAGGATTTTTTCTTTTTGTTGCAGGGACTGTGAACATGAATTAGTCACAATTTGAACATATGGGTGTATGACTAAGATCATGAAAATATATAAGAATGAAAATTGTGAAAAATTGTTTCAGAAAAATATCAGTAAAATGATGGAAATAAACATAAGAAAATATTAAAAAATGAAGAAGGAAAGATAAACTGAAGAATTAAAAGGGAAAGAGATGAGCAGTGTGCAAGCTATTCCATTCTGGTGGGATTGCAGAACATAAAATAATAATAGTTAATATTTATTGACTTTTTTCAATGTTCTGAGTACAGTTCTAGGTAATTTAAATATACTAACTCATGAGGTATGATTGTTAACACCATTTTATAGGTGAGAATAAGGAAAATGAGACACGAGACTGTTAAGTAACTTTGCCAACATCACAAAAACAACAAGTTGACAAGCTTAAAATCTAACCTAGGCAATCTGACACCATCCCAAGTTCTTAATTATTGCAGTATAATGTGAGAAACCAGATTCCTATTCATACTACCAAGAGCCTCTTTCTTTTAAAATCTACTTCTTTAGTTATGCTAGTGACACTTAGGAAAGAAAAATGATGAGGTCCTTTAAGTAAATAAATTTTTAGAAACTCCGACCCAACTACTATTTGGCCAAAATAATGAGTAAGGCATTTTACTTGTATCCTTGCATGAAGTCTGAACTATGCAATGCAAATGGTAAATGCAATGGTCCTTTACTAAAGTTATATGTCCAGATATAGACCTTTTGATTTTCTCTACTACCATGATTATGTCTTGGACTCTGTCATCATCTGGATAGTTACATGTAACATGTATAGAAGAAAAGCTGAATTAAGATAGCAGAAGGAAAACATCAGCAAAAGCCAAGGACTTCCACTTCTGGCTATAATGATGCAATCTGTATCATATTAACCTTCCAACTAAGAACAATTATAAACACTCTATCAAAAAAAATTATTGTTTGAAGGAATCAGAGAGCAATCAAGACATCAGGACTTGAGAATCCCAGAGAGATAGAAACATATCGAGATGAGCTAAACCATATCTGATGGTTTCTTTTTTTTTTTTTCCTTTGGGGGCATTTGCTGATAACTTATGTGGGGCATGGAAGTTGAAAAGAAATCAGTCGTATAAAGTGTTTAGCAGTCTTATGAGTCTAGAGAGACAAAAATCAGAGTCAAAGACTTGAGGAGAAATAATTCAAAATGAGGAATGGAGGTAGGAAAAGACTGAGAAAATAAATAAACAGAATCTCGGTGACCTGTGGGACAATACCAAACTGTGTAACATATGTGTAATTGGAGTCGCAGAAGGAGGAGGTGATATGCAGACAATTAACCTGAAAAAATAATGGCCAAAGTCTTTTCCAAATTTGAAGCAAATTAAACCCTCTGATTCAAGAAACTAAACAAACCACAGACAAAAGAAACATTAGGAAAACCACACAAACCTACATGATAAATGAAAACAATAGCAATAAAGACAAAATCTTAAAGGCAACCAGAGCAAATAAGGGAACAAAACAAGAATGGCAGCTGTCTTCCATCAGAAACTATGTGATAGAGTTTGGATATTTGTCCCCTCCAAATCTCAAGTTGAAATTTGATCACCAGTGTTGGAGGTGGGGCCTATTGGGAGGTGTTTGGATCATAGGAGTGGATCCCTCATGAATAACATGGTGTCATCCTCATGATAATGAATGAGTTCTCCTTGTATTTGATACCATGAGAAACAATTGTTAAAAAGATCCTGGCAACCCCCTCTCCTCTCTTTTGTTCCCTTTGTGTTCCACCATGAGTGGAAACTTCATGAAGCCCTCACCAGAAGCAGATACTAGTACCATGCATCTTGTACAGTCTGCAGAAGTGTTAGCCAAATAAACTTCTTTATAAATTACTCAGCCTCAAGCATTCCTTTGTAGTAATACAACAGACTAAGACACTATGCAAGCCAGAAGACAGTGGAGTAGCATCTTTAAAGTATTGAATGAAAATATATCAACCTGGCATATTGTATCCGGTAAAAATATCTTTTAAAAATGAAAATGAAATAAAGATATTTTAAGGCAAAGAAATGGTAAAAGAATTCATTATCAGCAGAATTGAATTATAAGTAATATTAAAGCAAGTTCTTCAGGGAGAAGAAAAAGGATTCCAGATATAAATTGGGATCTACACAAATAAATGAAGAAAGCCAGAAATGGTAAATACATTAGTAAATTATAAATATGTGAGGTGATGGATATGTCAATTAACTTGATTTAATCATTCCACAAAGTATAAATATATCTAAACATCATGTACATCATAAACATAAGTATATACAATTTTCCATTTGTCTACTAAAGATAAAATAAATAAAAATTTAAAAAATAATTTTATAATCTCTTTAAAAGACATTTGAATGTCTAAATGTTTACTTATTTACTAACTGGGAGGAGAAAAAATGGTGGAGTAAAGGTAACCTCCTGGATTTCTGCTTCCAGAGAAAGAGGCATAGATCTCGGTCTCCTACACGAGTGGATCGCTCTCCCACAAGAACAGTGAGGTGAATCAGCAGAGATTCAGCATGGGACACACAAAACAGGAAAAAAAAAAAGTGAACGGGAGATAGGAACACGAAATCTGGAGACTGTGAGACAGACAACAGAGAGTGGAGCGTGGGACAGCTGCGCCCGCCTGGCCAGCAAGTCCACTGGGATCAGACCCTCAAGAGAAAGTCTTGCTTCCCCACTGACTTCCATGCCCACCAAGACAGGGAACTTCCTGAAGTCGGCACAGAATCCCGGCAGGAGAAATGGGGCTCTGTGGAGAGGAGACAATAACAAGAGGCATCTTGAAATCCCTGGAGCTCTGTGTCAGGACTGCACTGGGCAGGGGAGGGGCTGGTCTGAGCTACCGCTGGAGGTAGTTAGAAGACAGGAAACTTGTCTTTGGCACCCAGGGGGTCCAGATCAATGGAGGCAATCACTAAGTAGGGGACTCTAACCTGGAAACTGCCACGGTCGAATAGGCCTGCTCAGGGTGGGTCAGTAAGAGTGAGAGCTCCTGCTGGACAGGCATGAGATTGTGTGAGGGTGACATAAAAGAGACAACGGGGCATCTTGATGACTCAGCTCCCTGATTTGGCACCTGCCAACCCCTGAACGGTCGCCCCCAGTGCTAGCGCCCTGTGGGCAGGCGGTCGCCATTTTCAGGGTCGACAACCCATCTGCTGCAGTGTGATACGGTGTCGGGCAGCTACCTTCCCCCAGCCTGGGAACTCTCGTGACAAGCTCCGCCCTTACATGACCTAAGGTCAACTAGCCGGGCCTGTTTTTGATGGGAGAATTCTGAACACTTCCCCAGTCGTGGGAGGCTAAGGCCCGTGGGACTTACAGGCGCTTGGGCGCTGGGTGAACTGGGACACCACCCCCTCCCCCTAGCCAGCATCTTTCACGCTGAAAGTGGTAGGCTTCACCTCTGGAGTTAGGGCAAGACATGAAAAGCCACTTTCCCTCTGCGACTAGTGTCAATCCGTGGGGCCTTGGCGCTGACCAATAGTCGACATCCCAGTGGCTTTGCTCGTCAGACTGGTTTAGGTCATCCAGTAGGATCATAACTCTGGGGCTGGATTTCCGCCTCTGGTCAGCTACCAACAGTGAGGCCCATGGTTAGGGAATAAAAATCCTGGCAAGAGACCAAAACAAGCTCCCCAAGTAACCCCTCCCATCAGGAGCAGCCTCCCAACTGTGGTAGAAGAATCCTGAACAGCATGTTAGTGGCTCCCTCTAGTGGCAGATCAAGTAACCATAGAAGTGCACAAATCCAGGTTGATAGGCAGCAGCTGTGATCTGCCTTACTATCACAACATCTACTGGAGCAGAAATAACACAGGGTATGTTACATTACAAACTAAAACTGAAAGGAGAGAAACAATGGCTAATCCAGAAGGGAAGCACTCAGTGAAAGATCTCTGAAAGTATGAGGAATCAAATGGAAAGCACACCCCCAAAGAAGAACACCAGCTCTCTAGCAATGGACATTAACCAAATTCAGAATACTAAAATGACAGAAGAACTTCAAACATAGATTGTAAGAAAACTCAATGATATGCAAGAAAAAATGGATGACCAACACAAAGAAACCACAAAAAAAAAAATTCAGGACTTGGAAGAAAAATTCACTATAGAAATTGAAATAATAAAGAAAAATCAAACCGAACTCCTGGAAATGAAGAACTTATTCTGGGAACTACAAAACACAGTGGAAAGCCTCAAGAACAGGGTAGATCAAACAGAAGAAAGAATCTCAGAGATTGAAGACAACTCCTTCCAATTAAATAAGTCAGTCACAGAGATCCAGCAGAATATTAAGAGAAAATAAATAAGCCTATGAGAAATGTGGAATTATGTGAAAAAACCAAACCTGAGGGTGATAGGGGTCCCAGAAGGTGAAGAAGAAAACACGCAAGGGCTGGATAAGCTATTTAAAGAATTAATAGAGGAGAATTTCCCGGGCCTTGCTAAAAATCTAGATATGCAGGTACAAGAAGCTCAAAGGACCCCTGGTAGATTCAAAGCAAATAGGAAGACACCATGACATGTAGTCATCAGATTGACCAAAATATCCACTAAAGAGGCCCTTCTGTGAGCTGTAAGGTGAAAGAAACAAGTAACATACAAAGGAAAGCCCATCCGAATAATGCCAGACTTCTCAACTGAAACCCTACAAGCAAGAAGAGACTGGGGCCCCATTCTCACTCTTCTGAAACAGAATAATGCCCAGCCTAGAATCTTGTACCCTGCAAAACTAAGTTTTGTATATGAAGGAGAAATAAAGACATTCTCAGATAAGCAAAGACTGAGGGAATTCACCAAGGCAAGACCAGCCCTCCAAGAAATACTCAAAATAGAACTACACAAGGACCAGCGCAATAAACACCCATGAATGTAAAACCACTCAAAAGCTAAAGATCAAAGGCTAGATTCCGCAATGACTCAAGAGAGAAAACAAAGCAACAAAATGCAACACAACAGGATGAACTGTAATTTGCCCCACTTATCAGTTCTCTCAATAAATGTGAATAGCTTGAACTCCCCACTCAAGAGACATAGGCTGGCTGAATGGATAAAAAAAAAAAAATACAAGCCAAGTGTCTGCTGTCTTCAGGAAACACATCTAACCTGCAAGGATGAATTTAGACTCAAGGGAAAGGTGTGGAAATCAATATTTCAAGCAAATGGAAGCCAAAAGAAGGCTGGTGTGGCAGTTTTGATCTCAGATAACTTACTTTTTAAATCAACAAAAGTATGAACTACAAAGAGGGTCACTATATAATGGTGAAGAGTAAAGTTCAACAAGAAGACATAACAATTCTAAATATGTACACACCCAACTTAGGTGCACCCAGATTCATAAAGCAAACTCTACTTGATCTAAACAAATGGATAAACAGCAACACTATAATAGTCAGAGACCTGAACACCCCACTGACAGCACAGGACAGATCCTCCAAACAGAAAATTAACAAAGAAATAATGGACTTTAACAGAACTCTAGAACAAATGGGCCTGACTGACATTTACAGGACATTCTACCCCAAAACCACTGAATACACATTCTTCTCATCAGCTCATGGGGCATTCTCTAAGATTGACCATATCCTAGGACACAAAGCAGGCCTCAAAAAATTTAAAAAAATAGAAATTATACTGTGTATCTTCTGAGATCACAGTGGAATAAAAATAGAAATCAACCCCAACAGAAACTCTCATCTCTACACGAAGTCATGGAAATTAAACAACTTTCTGCTGAATGATCACTTCATAAACGAGGAAATAAAGATGGAAATCAAAAGAGTCTTTGAACTAAATGACACAGGTGACACAAGTTATCAAAATCTGTGGGACACAGCCAAAGCAGTCCTGAGAGGAAAGTTTATTTCCATAAATGCTTACATCTAAAAGTCAAAAAGAGAACAAATAGATAACCTAATGAATCAACTCAAAGAACTGGAAAAAGAAGAACAGACTGACCCCAAACCCTCCAGAAGAAGGAAAATTAATAAGATCAAATCAGAACTAAATGAAATTGACAACAGGGAAACTATACAGAAGATTAATAAAACAAAAAGTTGGTTCTTTGAAAAAATTAACAAAATTGACATGCCTTTGGCTAGACTAATGAAAATCAGAAAAGAAAAATCTCTAATAAGCTCCATCATGAACAAAAAAGAAGTTACAACTGATGTCACAGAGATTCAAGATATAATCTGTGAATATTACAAAAACCTTTATGCACACAAACTGGAAAATGTGGAGGAAATGGACAAATTTTTAGAAACACACAGCCTCCCTAGGCTCAACCAGGAAGAAATAGAATTCCTGAACAGAACAATATCAAGGACTGAAATTGAAACAGCAATAAGAAACATTCCCAAATGCTTCCTTTAAAAGATAACTTGAAAAAAAAGATAACCTGATTAAATGCAATAAATGTTAAATAAAGCAACATAAAATTAAGGTACATTATAAAATATATTGTATGGAAATCAAGATAAATGAAATATTAATGTTATTTTGCCATACACTTTCACATTGTGACAACTGATAAATGGCAGCAGTATTGACTTAGTTATAAATATGAAAGGCATCCCATATTCTTAATACACTCAACATAGCTGTGTGGAGCTTATCCAGAGGGTTTTGCAATGCTGGCTTGTAAGAGAGGTTTCCTACCATATTAATGACTTCATGATATTTCTAATGCATTTACTGAGCTGTTTCTAGTAGAACAGGACAGGACTCTCATAGCAAAAAGATGCCAAATCCTTCAAAGTTGTATTGTTTTCAATTTCAGAGGAGTTTACTAATACGAGTTGGAAGTGTTTGGAAATAATATGGAACAATATACATGTAAGAGAGACACAGAGTTCTTGGACCTGGAGTTCCTCCATAAAATAATTAAATTCTACTCTAATTGGCATTTTCTTTCCACCTGCTAACACATCCCTCCTTCCACATCCTGCCCTAATGGTTGTGAGTAGCCAATATACAGCCACTTTAGCCCTGCTTGTCTTCTTATTAGCAATGACTACTCCAGTATTTCAAGTTCTTTTAATGTTTTAAATCAACAAGCTCCTCTATATTCTAAAATTTGTGTGCAAACATCTGTCTTGGCACATAGCAACAAATAAACATATGGTAAAAAAAATAAATAAGAAATTAGAATCATAGACTTTAGAGCTGGATTTTTCAGATAGATCTTCTAGTCCAACTCTGTCCATTTTATAAATGGGGAAACAAGACTCAGAAAAGTAAACTGACTTTTCTAAGAGCACATATTGATTTGACAGGAGAGCTAAGATTAGAACACAGGGTTTCTAATTTTCATTGTTGTATTTTTTCCATCACATTCTATTATCTCTTTGTTGATGTTGAAAATAAAAAGAAAGGGAATCACATGAGTAACTATTTCATATTTTCTGACTTAGAATGCTTTTTGAAAAATGTGAGGTGATTTCATATTACTTGTGCATGTTCTGTCTTTGTTGTTTGCTGTGCTACATCATTTTTCAGAGCCTGGAAATGGACTATACAGGCAGTACCATTAAAATGGAGCATTTAAGTAAAAGTAAATAGATACCTCCCAGTCTTGCCATTATTTCATATGTGTATATGTATAACTAACTTCAGAGAAAAATAAATTCCAGTCTTTGCCTAATGAGAATATACAATGGTATAGCAACATTGGAAAAGAGCCTGGCATTTCCTCAAAAGGTTAAGCTTGTTAAAAATAAAGTTACCATATGACCCACCAATTTCACTCCTTGATATATACCCAACAAAAATAAAAATATATATCCACCAAAACCTTCAATATAAATATTAATAATAGCATTATTTTTAATAACCAAAAAGTGGAAACAATCCAAATGTCCATCACCTGATTAATGGATCAATAAAATGTGACATATCCATGTAATGGGATACTATTTGGCAATAAAAACAAATTAAATACAGGCCAATGTTAGCAGTATGATAGACTCAGAAGCTTTAGGCCCAGATGCAAGCAAGATGGTGGACTAAATACACCACCAGCCAGAGCGTCTCTGTAGGAAGGAGAAGTTTTAGATGAAAGAGAAAAAACAAACAGACTGAAAAACATAGATCTGAAGAAAGTCTGAAGGAAGGGTGTCTGAACATACAGGAGACTCATGGGAATAGGTTGTGGAGCAGAACAGGAAGGAGAAAGGCATTGACAGGTATAAAGCCCAGAGAGGCTCAGAGACCAGTGATAAGCATAGGTGGAGCAGATAGCATGCCCCTCCCCCACATCTTGGACTGCTGGTGGGCTCCTGAGCTGCTGGAGAGACTTTCTGCCCATGCGAGCCAAGAGTGTGCTGTCGCCAGTGAGCAGAGAGCTTCTTGAAGACAGGGCAGCAGGTTCCCAGACTCCCCAGGGCACCTACTGCCCACAGACCCAAGCTGGATGGCTGGCACCGTATTGCTTCTCTACCCACCAATTGCCATTGTCCTCCCCAAGGCGGCTCTACCCTCAAGTTCTGTCTTCCTGATCTCCACACTGACATTTCCCAAATCCAGCCCAGACTGCAGGAGCCACAGGGGTCTAGTGGGTCCCAGGTGACCCACGTGACTCCAGAGCCCAATCATTCTGGGCAGACTGCCTCCCAGAGAGAGGGTTAGAGATGGCCAGAGGGTGGACTTCCTCCACACAGACTCTTTTTTGCCCCTTCCACTCCCTGACCTGGGGCTGCTGAGAGAGACAATTGAGCCATAACATGGAGGCTTCCACAGGGAATGGGGCTCAGACTTTGACTTTTGGGGAGCTGCAGAAGACTGAGGAGTGCTCAGACTGTGAGATCCCCGCCTGCTAGCCCTCTCTGGAGCTACTTGCTAGTGACTAAAGCAAAGCAGGACACTACCTGAAGTGGAGGCACATTGAATCATATCGGGCACCCTCTGAGAGATTTGGGACCAGTATCCTTCTCCCTGGCATGGTGTGGGATTGATATCTGGGGCCTGGAGACTGGCCTGCAGGCCAGATCCTGTGCACCCAGGTCTCGACTGTATCACCTGAGGGCAAAGGAGGGGATATTTGCAAATTAGTCCCATGAGGAATGCGTGCCTACAGGAGCAAAACAGGGGTTATAGTGCAGTCTGGGACCTAGCTGTGGTGTGCTTGTGGGGCACCCGTCCTCTCATGGGAGGGCCACACTCCCAGCTCAAGCCAGTATCCTGGGCAGAAAACTTTGTGGCCTACATCATAGTCTTGGGAGAGCTCAGCTGACTTGAGGTCCCGTTTTCCCGCAAAGGCTTGGGAGAAACAGGTGTATAGGGAAGGGCAGAAAGAAGTGAGGCCTGTTCCAGAATGCTTCATTGAGATTCTCAGACAGGCTTGCCTCCAAACACAGACTTTCTGGTTGAATGGGGCTACTTAAGCCCCTTTGTGGAAGCTTTATTCAGAGGGGAACAGACTTTTGACCCTGCTAAAAGCATTTGTGGAGCTAGAGGGCAGGCTCACACATCCCAGCCATGACCAGCACCACTCCCAAGCCCGTCCCTGCTGAGGTGGAGAATAAGGATACAACTGGAAGTCCCAGGGCACCACCCATGTCCTGGGGCATTTAGAGTACTTCTCCTGAGGAACTAGAGCTGGTCACAGGAGCTAAAAACAACATTGCAGTTTGTTTTACTTGCAAGTTCCATCTACTGAAAAGAAGGTCCATTTGTTCTCCCTTTTACTGCATTAGTGACTCATCATATAGGGTAGGGTCAATACTCACACACATGTGCCACCTACTAGCTCTGAGATCAAATTGGGAGTGTCATTAAATAAATGAAAACAAATACAAAGGTAAGAAGCAACAGCTGTTCCAAATGGGAAGGAATCAGTGAAAGAACTCTGGAGGAATGAAGAGTCAAAACAAAAGGACATCCCTAAAAGGGAAAACCTGCTCTCTAGCAATGGATACCAACCAAAAGCAGAATATTGAAATGACAGATAAAGAATTTCAAACATGGATTGTAAGGAAGTTCAATTAAATACAACATAAAACAGAAACCCAACAAAAAGAAACCACAAAAACAATGTAGCAAATGAATGACAGATTTGCTAAAGAAATTGAAATATTTTTTTGAGTTCTACATAGATTATTGTTATCAGCCTTTTATCAGATGTGTAGAAAGCAAATATTTTCTCCCATTCTGTAGGCTATTTTCTCTAATGATGGTTTCCTTGGCCGTGCAGAAGCTTTTTAATTTGATTAGGTCCCATTTATTTATTTTTGTTGCTGCTGTGATTGCTCCGGGGGTCTTCTTCATAAATTCTTTGCCTAGGCCAATGTCTGAAAGAGTCTTCCCTACATTTTCTTCTAGGATTCTTTAGGTTTCATGCCTTAGGTTTAAGTCTGTTATCCATTGTGAATTGATTTTTGTAAGAGGTGAGAGGTGGGGATGCAGTTTCAATCTTCTGCATGTAGTTATCCAGTTTTCCCAGCACTATTTATTTAATGGTGTTTATTCCACTGTATATTTTTGTCTGCTTTGTCAACGATTAGATGACAATATGTGGGTGGTTTCATTTCTGGGTTCTCACTCCTGTTCCAAAGTTCTTTATCTCTGTTCTCATGCCAGTACCATTCTGTTTTAGTTACTGTAGCCTTGAAGTAAAGCTTGAAGTCTGGTAGACTGATACCTCCCAGTTTGTTCTTCTTGCTTAGCATTGCTTTGGCTATAAGAGGTCTTCTCTGGATCCATACAAAGCGTAGAACTCAAAAAAATCAATAAGAAAAAATCAAACAACCCCATCAATAAATGGGCAAAGGACATGAACAGAAACTTTTCAAAAGAAGACAGAATAATGGCCAGCAAGCATATAAAAATATGCTCAACATCTCTAATAATTACAGAAATGCAAATCAAAAATACAATGAGATATCACCTAACCCCAGTGAGATTGGCCTTTATCAAAAAATTCTGAAGAAACAAATACTGGTGAGGATGCGGAGAGATAGGAACACTCTTACACTGCTGGCAGGACTGCAAATTAGTGCAACCTCTGTGGAAAAGAATCTGGAGACACCTCAAAGAGTTAAAAATAGAAATACCATTTGATCCAGCAATAGCACTATTAGGCATCTACCCAAAGGAACAAAAGACATTCAATAATAAAGACATCTGCACTTGAATGTTTATGGCAGCACAATTCACTATTGCAAGGATGTGGAAACAACCCAAGTGCCTGTCAATCCATGAGTGGATTATTAAAATATGGTGTATGTATACAATGGAATACTACTCAATTACAAAAAACAATGGTGATCTAGTATCTCTTATATTTCCTGCATAGAGCTTGAGCCCATCCTCTGAAGTGAGGTATCACTTCCAAGAATGGAAGAATAAGCACCACATGTAGTCACCATCAAATTCGCACTAACTGATCAACACTAAGGTGCTCACACAGTGGTCATATTCATTGGGGGTTGGGGGAATGGGGGTGGCTAAACTCACAACTAATGGACACGGTGAGCATTGTAGCGGGGGAAAGGGCATGCCACCAATCCTAGCTTGAGTGAGGCAAAGTCATAACATGTAACTAAAATGTTTGTACCCCCATAATATCCTGAAATAAAAAAAAAGAAATTGAAATATTAAAGAAAAATCAAACAGAACTTCTAGAAATAAAAATATAATCCAAGGAATTGTAAAACACCATGGAATGACTTAAGAATAGGTTAGATCAAGCAGAAGAAATAATCTCAGAAATGGAAGGCAATACCTTTCAATTAAACAAGTCAGTCATAGAGCAGAGAAATAAGAGAAATGAGCAAAGCCTACAAGAAATATCAGATTATGTGAAGAGCGCTAACTTAAGAATCACAGACATTGCTGAGGGTGAAGAGGAAAATACACAAGCGTTTGATAATTTATTTGAGGGAATAATTGAGGAAATTTCCCTGACCTTGCTAGAAATATAAATATCCATGTACAGAAAGCTCAAAGCACTCTTGTGAGATTCATTGCAAAGAGGAAAACACCACAACACATAGTTATCAAACTGACCAAAATAAACGTGAAAGAAGTCCTCCTATGAGCCATACGGTGAAAGCAGCCAGAAACTTACATAGGAAAGCACATGAGACTGACTGCAGATTTCTCAGCTGGGACCTTACAGGCTAGAAGAAACTGAGACACCATTCTAAGGCTTCTTAAACAGAATAATTCCCAGCCTAGAATATCCTATCTTGCAAAGCTATGTTTTACATATGAGGAGGAAATAAAGTTTTTCTCAGACAAGCAAACACTGAGGGAATTTGTCAAGAAAAGTCCCCCCTGCAGGAAGTACTCTGTATTGTGTTATAAACAGATCAGCAAAATAGATGCTCACCAGTGTGAAATAACCCAAAAGCTAAAGATCAAAAGCCAGGTACTAGAATGGCTCAAGAGAGAAAGAAAATCCACAAAGTTCTACTCAGCAGGATGAACATAAATACACCCCATTTATCAATTCTTTCAATAAAGGTAAATGGCTTGAACTGTACCCTGAAAGGACATTGGCTCACTGAATGGATAATACATACAAGACAAATATCTTCTGTCTTTGGGAAACACATCTAATCCACAAGGATTCATCACATTCAAGGTGAAGGAATGAAAAGTGATATTCCTTACAAATGGAAACCAAAAGAAAGCTGGTGTAGCAGTTCTCATATAAGAAAACTTAGTCTTCAAATCAATGAAAGAAATGAAAGACAAACATGATCATTATATAATGGTAAAGGAAAAAATTCAACAAGAAGACATAGCAATTCTAAATATTTATGCACCCAACACAGGTGCACAAAGATTCATAAAGCATATCCTACTTGATCTAAACAAAATGACAAAAAGCACCACCATAATAGCCTGGGACATCAACACCTCTGTGACTGGACAGGAAATATCCTTCAAACAGAAAATAAACAAAGAAACAATGGAGTTAAACAAAACTCTAGAGCAAATGGGACTAACAGATATTTGTAGAACATTCTACTCCCAAACCACTGAATATAAGTTCTCCTCATTAGCTAATTGGACAATCTCTAAGATGGACCACATCCTAGGCCAGAAAATATGTCTCGACCAATTAAAACTAAGTAGAAATAATACCATGCATCTTATCAGACCACAGTGGAATAAAGTCAGAAATTAGCTCCAACATAACACTCACCTCTACACAATGTCATGGAAAATAAAAATCATACTCCTGAATGATACTCATGTTAAGGAAGAAATTAAGATGGGAATCAAGAGACTCATGGAACTAAGTGATAAGGGGAACACAAGCTATCAAAATATGTGGGATACAGCTAACACAGTCCCGAGATGAATATTCATAGCCATAAATGCATACATCCAAAAGACAGAAAGATCACAAATTAACGATCTAACTAATTGACTGAAAGACTATAAAAGGAAGAGCAAACCAATCCGAAGCCCAGCAGATGGAAAGAAATAACCACCATTAGAGAAGAACTAAATGAAATTGATAACAAAAAACTATACGAAAGATAAATGAAAAAAAAAGTTGGTTCTTTGAAAAGATAAACAAAGTTGACATGTGTATTGCTAGATTTACCAGAGTCAGAAAAGAAAGGACTCTAATAAAGCTCAACTAGGAATGAAAAAAGGGAAATTACAACTGATACTACAGAAATATAAAATATCATCTCTGAATACCATAAAAAGCTCTATGCACATGAACTTGAAAATGTGGAGGAAATGGACAAATTCTTAGAAACACACAGTCTCTTAGGCTCAATCAGGAAGAAACAGAATTCCTTAACAGACCAATATCAAGTACCAAAATTGAAATAGCAATAGAAAACCTTCCTAAAATAAAAGTTCCAGACCAAATGGTGTCTTACCTGAATTCTACCAGAGCTGCAAAGAAGAATTTGTGCCTTCCTGAAAAAATTATTCCACAACATTGAGAAGTAAGAAATCTTCCCCAACATATTTAATGAAGCCACCATGATACCAAACCAGGAAAGGACTCAACAAAAAAAGAAAACTATAGACCAATATTCCAATAATCCCTATGAATGTATATGCAAAAATTCTCAATAAAATTCTAGGAAATTGAATTCAGCTGCTTGTCAAAAAAATATTCCTTCATGACCATTAGGCTTCATCCCAAAGATGCAGAAGTGGTTCAACAAATGCCAATTTATAAATGTAATACACCGCATAAATAGAAGTAATAACAAAGACCATATGTTCCTCTCAATTGACGCAAAAAATCACTTGACAAGATTCATTACCCTTTTATGGTATGAATGCTTAACGAAACAGGTGTAGATGGGATTTACCTCAAAATGATAAAACCCGTATATGACAAACCCACAGTCAACATCATCCTGAATGGGGAAGTATTTAAAGCATTCCCGCTTAGAACTGGAATCAGATAAGGTTGCCTTCTATCATCACTTCTACTAGACATTGTGCTGGAAATCCTAGCCAGAGCAATGAGACAAGAAATGAAAATCCTGGGCATCCAAATGGTGACAGACAGAAGTGGTCAAAATATCGCTCTTTGCAGATGTCATGATGTTATATCTAGAAAACCCAAAAGATTCTATCAAAAGACTACTGGAATTGGTAAATAATTTCAACAAAGTCTCAGGTTAAAAAATCAATGTACACAAATGAGTAACATTCATATACACAAACAGTCAAACTGAGATCCAAATCCAAAACCAAGTAATTTTCACAATCACGAGAAAGAAAATAAAATACCTAGGAATATATTTAACTAAGGAGGCGAAAGACCTCTATAGGGAGAAGTACTAAACATTGAGGAAGGAAATAGCAGAGGAGGTAAACAGATATAAAACCATCCCATGCTCACGGATTGGCAGAATCAACATTGTTAAAATGTCTATATTACCCAAAGTTATCTACAGAATCAGTGAAATCCCTATTAAAATACTAACAGCCTATAGCCTACAGAATGGAAGAACATATTTGTATGCTATACATCTGATAAACAGCTGATAATATGAATCTATATAGAACTCAGGAAAATCAGCAAGAAAAAAAAATCAAAGAACCCCATTGAAAAGTGAACAGAAACTTTTTTTTTTGAGACAGAGTCTCACTCTGTTGCCTGGGCTAGAGTGTCATGGCAACAGCCTAGCTCACAGCAACCTCAAACTCCTAGGCTCAAGTAATTCTTCTGCCTCAGCCTCCCAAGTAGCTGGAACTACAGGCATGCACCACCCTGCCCAGCTAATTTTTTCTATATATTTTTAGTTGTTTGGATAATTTCTTTCTATTTGTAGTAGAGATGGGGTCTCACTCTTGCTCAGGCTGGTCTTGAACTCCTGACCTTGAGTGATCCTCCCACCTCGGCCTGCAAGAGTGCTAGAATTACAGGTGTGAGCCCCCGTGCCCACTCATATATTAATGAGCACTTGGGTTGATTCCACATTTTTGCAATTGTGAATTGTGCTGCAATAAACATTTGGGTGCAAGTGTCCTTTTGATAAAAATGACTTTTTGTCCTTTGGGTAAATCCCCAGTAGTGGAATTGCTGGATCAAAAGGTAAATCTACTTTTAGTTCTTTGCGATACCTCCATGCTACTTTCCATAGGAGTTGTATTAGTTTGCAGTCCTGCCAATAGTGTATAAGCATTCCTTTCTCCCTGCATCCAGGCCAGCAACTGTCGTTTTGCGACTTTTTGATAAAAGTCACTTTCACTGGAGTTAGGTGATACCTCATTGTGGTTTTGATTTGCATTTCCCTGATGATCAGAGACATTGAGCATTTTTTCATATGTTTATTGGCCATTATTCAGTTTTCTTTCGAAGAGTTTCTGTTCATGTCTTTTGTCCACTTATTACTGTTTTTTTATTTTTTCTTGCCAATTTTCTTGAATGCTTTGCAGATTTTTGTTATTAGCCCTTTATCTCATGTATAGCATACAAATATTTTCTCCCATTCTGTAGGTTGTCTATTTGCTCAATAGACTGTTTCTGGCTGTGTAGAAGCGTTTGAATTTGATCAGGTCTCATTTATTTATTTTCATTATTGCTGTGATTGCTTTCAGGGTCTTCTTCATCAATTCTTTGCCTTGGCCAATATCTATAAGAGTTTTTCCAACATTTTCTTCTAGAATTCTTATAGTTTCATGGCTTATATTTAAGTCTGCCATCCAGCATGAATTAATTTTTGTAAGCGGTGAGAAGTGCAGATCCCCTATTTTAATGTACAGAAATCTCCAGAAACAGTTTACTTTCACCTGATAGTGACAAAACATATCTTTACCGTCCTGCCTTGAGCATATATCAGTACTTGAATTGTGTGCCACAAGCTAGTCTGTAGGGTTCCTGATGATGTTATTATTGTTAATATAAAGATGTTATGCTAATCCACTCTATTGATGACATGCTGACTAAATGGGAAAGATTAAAGAGCAGATACTGTAGATGCTCTGGTAAAACCTGTGTGAAAGAAAGTATGCGACAAATCCTGTGAAAACACAGGGACTTCCCATTTTAGTAAAATTTCTAGGGATCAGTGTTTTATGGCAGGTAAGTCTATATTCATGATAGTTAAGGATAGGTTGCTTTACCCTTCATATCCTACCACGATGTTTGGTAGGCCTCTTGACTTTTGTATGTAAAATGTATCATGTTTGGATATTGTGTTCTAATTCATTTTCCTGGTCATATTCAAAATTACTAACTTCATTTGTGTCTTAAAGCGACAAGTATCCAGCTATTTCAGGCTGCAGTACAAGCATCACTGCCACCAGGAATACTGAAATACTGTGTGCCATTTTTGATAAGCAGAGTTCTCAACAGTTTTGGAATAAATAATTTTCCTATTTTTCATTTGAGAAATAACTTCAGACTTGCTCTTAGGCTCCAGCAGAGAATGAGTGCCTAACTGTGGGATTTCAGGATACATGTGACATTAACTGCCTGATAGGAATAATTTGACTTACATAAGTAATAATTAACTTGGGTATGCTAATCAGAACTCCATCATCAAGTGAAAATGGTATATATTATTCTGAGTCCAATCAGGCCTTCAAAGACACAAATTGAATTAGCATGTTTCTCATACTTCCACTATGGCCATTTCTGCCATACTGCCATTCCTACCTCAGTTTTCATACAGGATCTCAAAAAAGAAAAATAAAACATTTTCTATGATCAGTTGATTGATGCTAGTAACTAAAGAAACAACTATATTAATATTTGGACTATGTGTTATATGTGGGCACTAATTGGATAAAGACCGTTGCAGTATTAAGGAGTTATCTGAAAATGGTAGAGATGGGAAATCCTCCCAGTAGGCAGAATGTCAAGCAGGACATCACATTTTCTCATTTTTCTGGTCAAAAACAAGGCCTGAATTTAGTATTTATAATGATACAGGAACATTGGCTCATGGTATGGGAATTGGAAGGAGAACTTGGAAGACTGGTAATAATGAGGTTTGAAGAAACATATATGTGGATTGACCTCTTAGACTTGGCACAGAGCCTTTGGATTATTCATGCTTATTATAAATGCTCATGAAATAAGACATTCTTAATAAGGCAGGAAAGATTGTTTCCCATAAATGCTAGTTATTCTCCTTTCGTAGCCAACCAGGACTTGCTCTACAAACTCATAAAAAAGCAGCCATAGTGACAGGGATGGAACTATGCATAGGCTTAATTATGTAGACCTTTCCTTGCAAGGACTGACCTGTTCATAACCACTACTGAGTGCTGAATTCACCAGAGAACTAAACCAAACCTGACCTCCATTCGAATAACCTACTGGAAACAGCTGAGGCCAGTTATTGTATGCCATACTTCTGGAAAGAGAAACCTTTCTTAAATTTTCAGTAGATGCACAAAGTCCTAGCCTCCTGAGCCACAGAAACTGTGTGCTATAAAAATAGAGAATGTTTGACTTTATTGTCTCCCCTAACATTTGCTTTTCACATACCATGGATATTAAACCTGCAACCAGTCATCTCCTGAATGGTGGAGCCATTTGCCCTCCCCCCCCCCAAAAAAAAACAATAAAACTTCTCTTTTCTGCCCGGTAGCCAAACAGTTACATTTGAAGTAGGGATCAGAATTAATGGAAAAGTTGTCTGAATAGCTACGAGACCTCCAGAAAGATTTATAGAATTATCTTCCTATGTGTTTGCATTTCAAAATGGGTAAAACACTGGGTTGTAAACACAGAGACACTTATCTTCTGCAGACTTTTATTTATATACCAGAGGAACTCAACATCGTTTCCCCTCAATACAGAGGGGAATTTATTTACACTAGAGAAAATGTTTCTCTCCCTCTCAGGATGGAAGAGGGAAAAGCTGTCCTTCTCTTATATGAGTACAGAATTTCATATTTCTGTATTTATTTCCTATTTCATGATATCACTGTATGGGTAGGATTAACTTTCTTGCTTTCAATCTATCACCTGTGGTATGCTAGGTATGGAGAATCAATGATACAATGTTACTCTACCTGCTTTTATTGGCTTTTATTGTGAGTAAATAAAGCTCTGATTTCTGACCCTGATACTTCTCTCTCTCTCTCTCTCTCTCCCCCTCCTCTCCATCAATTTTTATATTATAGCTAAGCAAGTAGAATGGAATCTCCTACCCTTCACAGCTTCTGACTTAATAATACATTCCTTCTTAGAGACAGCAGTAACTTCTTTTCAATAGAATGCATTCTTATTTTGTTTATGGGATTTAACTTTTCTTTTTTCCCCCTTTTCTTCTTTTTATTATTTATTTATTTTTAAATTTCAGAATATTATGGGGGTACAAACATTTTAGTTACATATATTGCCTTTGCTTTGCCCAAGCCAGAGCTAAAATCATTCCCATCCCCCATACAGTGTGCTCTGCTTCCATTAGTTGTGAGTTTACCCATTCCCACCACCCCCCTCCCACCTGCCCAGCACCCGATGAATATTGCTTCCATGTGAGCACTTAAGTGTTGATCAGTTAGTACCAATTTGATGACAAGTACACGTGGTGCTTTTTTTTCCATTATTGTGATAGATACTTCACTTCAAAAGATGGGCTCTAACTCCACCCAGGATAATATAAGAGGTGCTAGTTCACCACTGTCTTTTTATGGCTGAGTAGTATTCCATGGTATACACATACCATATTTTATTAATCCACTCATGTATTGATGGGCACTTGGGTTGTTTACACATCTTTGCAATTGTGAATTATGCTGCCATAAACATTTGAGTGCAGATGTTTTTATTGTAAAATGTCTTTTTTTCCTTTAGGTAGAGGCCTAGTACTGGGATTTCTGGATCAAATAGTATTTCTATTTTTAGCTCTTTGAGATATCTCCAAATTACCTTTCACAAAGGTTGTACTAATTTGCAGTCCCACCAGCAGTGTAAGAGTGTTCTTATTTCTCCACATCCATGCCAGCCTTTGTTGTTTTGTGATGCCTCTGTCAATATATTTCTTTACACTCCACACAGCATTGACTGATTTCACAGCAAAAGAACTTACGGCAGTGAGATGATATTCACAAGATTAATTTGATTAATTGTGTTTCCAAACATCCAGAAACCACCATATTGATAGACCAATGGAATGACTTACCCATTTATGGTACTATTGGGAAGACGATATCTTGCAAATATGACATGGTTGGGGGTAGGCTTTCCAAATACAGTACATATTTGAACCAGTAGTGAATATATGGTAAAGCATCTCCACTAGCCATTATATGTGTCCATTAGGCAGAGGTAAAGTGGGAGTAACATATGTCATACCTAAGAACCTACTTTCAACCTTTATGCTCTCCTCCAAACAACATGTGCCACTGGTCACCGCTAGTCTAGAGTTTAGTTTTCAAAGGAGGAATTCAGGGGGCAAAAGGTGGAATTGGGGCTTAAATAAACATAAATTACAATGATTTTGAAAAGAAAGTGGACTTGTTACTGTCATGCAATGAAACCAAATACAACCTGAAGTGCCTGTGATATCTTCTCATATTGTCATGAGGTATGGTAAAAATTAAGAGAAGACAGATGTGAGGCTATATCAGCAAGATCATTAAGGGCTCAGACTCTTTAGTAATGAAAGAATGGATTCTCCACTCAGGAGAAAAAAAACACACTAGCTGAGATGCTGGCTGAAGAAAAGGGGATTATTGCATGAGTAATAGAGGAAATAATTCATTAATATTATCTACAGTATCATGATTAGCTGAAGAAATGATAATTTATTATTTTACAATGCAATATGTAATATAATATAGATGGTTATCTTTGTTAAAACATATGGACCTACTTTATTCTCACTAACAGTATTCCATTATATACCTATAATACAATTTGCTTACTAAATCCCCCTCTGATAGACATTACCTGGGTTGCAATGTTTATTAAAAACAACATTTCAGTGACCATTCTTGTAGGCATAATTATACTTAATTTTGGGATTATTTTCATATGATAAATCTTTGTAGAAAAATTTCTGGGTCAAAGTAATTGCACATTTTACATTTTGACTCATTTCTTAAATTTTTCTCCAAAATAAAGTGTATGAAAGTACTAGTATCCACGTGCATCACCAATAATGGATATTATCTTTCTTAAATATTTTCAAGTTAGATAAAAATAAATGTCATTTTATTGTTCTTATACTTTACATTTCTTTGATTAATAGTGAGGGTGAACATTTGTGTGATAGAATAGAATTGATACCACTTTTATTTTCAGATTTAGTGTTGGGGGACCTTTAATCATATTATGCAAATGTATGTAAACTAATTTGTTAATGAACAGGAAAATTCATATTTCCTAAATTTCCTGGAGAAAACTTGGTAGTCTTGTATGAGACACTGAGCTCATAAACAGATTTCAATAATCAGGAACACCATAATGTGTCTGAACTGTCTGGGAAAGCTAAAAGATTTTAAAAATAAAATGGAAAATTTATTAGGCATCTACGAGTAGATAACTTTTTACCTCTGCATGCAGAAATGAATTAAGCTGTGTTAGTTTCATTATCTTTTATTGTATTCTCAACTGTATATAATATATATTTTAATGACTCAGTGTTGTTAGGTACAGATAAATCTAATATTTTATATCTTATCTAAGGTTTATTTTGTCTTTTATCTAAGAATTATTCATTCTTCTTACCAACTTTCAAGATAAAATACCAAAATAAATAGGTAAGATAGGGAGGATGAAATTCTCCATGTATATAATTATATATATATATATATATGTATGTATACACACACACATGCATGTGAGTGTGCGTGTGTGTGTGATTTCTCTCTCTAACATAAAAGTGAACTTCTGACATTTAGTGCTATGGCTGGTGTTGACTTATTATATCAATCCCTGGAGTATATACATAGTATTATTGTTTATTTACCACAAATCCAGGGCTCCTTGGTTCTGTGTTTCTATTATGTTTTCTGTTTTATTACCTATATTTTCTCCCTCCAAAGGTTGATCAAAACATTGATGTCATAAACCTAAATGTCAAACCTGGAAGTGATCTTAGATTTCATATAGTCCAGTCTAATTTTAAAAGTGTGGTGAAATGACTTTTTTATGGTACAATACTTATTTCTATGGATTGAATGGTGTCCCCCTCTCCTCAAAATTCAAATGTTGAAGCCTTAACTCTCAAGGTGACTGTTTTTGAAGGTAGGGCTTTCAAAGGGCAATTAAGATAAAACATGGTGAAAGGGTCAGGTTGTAATCTGATATATTTTGTGGCTTTACAAGAAAAGGAAAGGAGTGAGATCTCTCTCACATGCTCTCCATATGTGCACACACTAAGGAAAGGTCACGTGAGCATACAAGAAGACAGCCATCTGCAAGCCAGAAGAGAGCCCTCACCAGAACCCTACCACACTGGCACCCAGAACTTAGACTTCCTGCCTCCAAAACTAAGAGAAAGTAAATTGTGTTGTTCAATCCATCCAGTTTATGGAATTTTATGCCAGCCCAAGTAGCTGAAGACACTAATATTATTGTTAAATACAGTGTTCTAATCATACCAAATTCCATGAAAGATTCTGTTGTCATTTTAATTGGAATTGCATTGTTTTGCTAGGTTAAGTGGGAATAACTGACATGGTATGTCACTTCATTTTAATGGGTTTTGAAAAAATTCCTTCAATAAAGTTTTATATTAAATTCCTTGAAGCTATTATACATCTATACTTAGGTTTATTTCCTGTACTTAATACTTTTGGTGCTATCTATCTATCTATATAATATAAATTGTAAAATTTATATTTCTAATTGTTTTTTGTTGGTCTCTTGGGACATGGATGATTTGTTAAAACTATGGATTCACCAACCTTCCTGTTCTCTCTCAGTAATTCTACTCTTTTAGCTGAAGATTCTATTTCATGTTATAGATAGATAATTCTATTGTATGAAAATAATGCATTGGGATGGTATCCATGTAGTAGCCATCTTTAAAGGATTATAAAACAAATGGTTCTAAGGTTTTACTATTAAGTATTAGTATGATAGCATTAAGTTCTCTTCTATTCTAGTTTGCTAAGAGTTTTTTTT
>RJWJ010003076.1:0-85011 GCA_004363605.1 Indri indri | reverse complement strand
AGAGAGAGATTCAATAAGCAGTCATTTAGAGAATGTAGAGACATCATCTTGTAATTCACATGAGCTTGATCAGTTATCTGTACATTAACCCTTTCAAGATGAGATTATATTATTAATATTATACATGAGGAATTAAGCAAGCTTCAGAGAAATTAAATGTTATTCCCAAGGTCATCCAAATAATGGCCTGACTCCAAATCCAATACTTACCATGCTGTTCACCTGGTCCTTCAGCCTCTGTATAGGTCATGACTTCTGTTTTCAGGTACGTTATTGCTATGGTTTGAATGTTTGTCCTCTCCAAAACTCATGTTGAAATTTAATCGCCATTTTAATAGTATTAAGAGGTGGGACCTTTAAGAGGTGATTAGGCTATGAGGACTCCACCCTCATGGGTGGTATTGGTGCTTTTATAAAGAGGTGAGTTTGGTCCCCTCTCACCCTCTATTTGCCCTTCCACCTTCTGTCATATAATGACACAGCAAGAAAGTCCTCACCAGATGCCAGTGTCTTAAACTTGGACTTCTCAGCTTCCAGAACTGTAAGCCAACTTCTAGCCTCTTTGATTGCTGATTCATAGTCTAGACTCATTCCTAACCATGTGCTCTTTGCTTCTCCGATTCCGACATCTGATTAGGGGTCAGAATGTCAAATAACCCATGGTGGTATTTTAGCTGTGACTTAAATATTGGTAGCAATTTATGATGCTCTTCCACACATATAGTTTGTCGATCCCCAGCATGTTGGGGTAAGTAGGGCTGATGTTACCATACCAATTGTATAGATGAGGTAATTAAGACTCTGAAATGATAAAATCAGAATGTCATTCAGAGATGGGACCCAGAATAAAACTCAGGTCTTTTGATTCCTGGTGAAAATTCTTCACAGTTTCATGTCATAGCATGGTAGGATATTTTTCTCTCCATAATAATAAGTACAATTGACTGAGCACCTACTGTGTGCCATGAACTATGCTAGGTTTCTTGCATACATTGACTCATTTTGTTTTCACAGCAGTCCTATAAGGTTATTATTATTATCTCCATTTTACAGGTGAGTACGCAGGTTCAGAGAGCCTAACTGACTTAGCATCAGGTACAGAGTTAGCAATCGGCAAAACCAGGATTGGAATCTGAGGCTGCCTGACTCTCAACCTGAACTTGTAATCTGTACTTCGTGCTTTAAAGTGAACAAATAATTGTCTCCTTTTCCTCCAGACACAAAAACAAAACAGAAAAGTTCAAATTGTGTGACATAGGGCGGAGATTGTAAACTGTGCATTACATTTTTAAATTATTTACCAATTAAATACTTAAAACATTTAAATATTAATTATTTAATTAAATAATTAAATAATCAAAAATTGGGAGATTTAACATAGCGATCTGGATTTCTAGATTTTCATGGTAAGTTGACACAACTGGCCACAGATTCTTGGTCAATCCTTGAGTCTTTGCTTTCTGTTTGCCACGGTTCCCTGCCAGCCTCTTTCTTCATGTGCCTGTGTGGCCCTACAGGTGTGTGGATTATTGGTGACTCCTCAGACAGTGGATCAAGGGAATGCAATGTGGAGTCAAAGTCCTGGGTTTAAATCACAGTCTCAACATTTCCTACGCACCTATGACAGTCTTAAAACATAATCACAGTTTCTTTGATATTTCCTCCCATCTAAAGATGGAGTTTTTGATTTCTCTCTGTGAATTTGTGTGAGCTTGTGACTGCTTGGACTAATAGAATATGGAAGAATTACTATGTGACTTTCAAGATTAGATCATAAATGCCATGCTGGGACACTATCTTTTGGAATGAACTGGAACACTCTCCAGTTTGCTGGAACACTAACTTTTGGAACTAACCTGGCACCACCATTCTGGAGAGGCCATGTGGTGGTCAAAAGTGCTCTGGTCAAAAGTCCCAGCTGAGTCCAGCCTTCCAGGCATCCCATTCAAGGCACCAGATGTATGAGTGAAGCCATCCTCGATCTTCCAAGCAGCCCATCTGCCAGGTGAATACCACTGAGAGATCATAATGCTACAAATGGAACAGAAGAGTCATTCAGCTGAGCCCTGCTCATATACTTATCTGCAAAGTCATGAGATACAATAAAATGGGGCTTGTTTTAAGCAACTAAGTTTTGAGATAGTTTTTTTTTAGCAATAAATTAAATAAAATACTTAAAGCTCTGAGCCCCAGTATGAGCATGCATAAAATAGAATTAAGAATAGTGTATGTCCTGTTCTTTTCAAGCAGTTAAAAGTGGGAGGAGCAAATAAAAGAATGAATTTAATAACATATTGTATACTACCAAGTGCTATCCAGATAAGGTTAATTGTAATCGAAAAAGGCTGATGGCTTCATGATAGTCTTTAAGACTTCTTCTTATTTTTTCTTTTTTTTAAGAGATGGGGTGTATGTTGCCCAGGCTGGGCTCGAACTCATGAGCTCAAGCAATGCTCCTGCCTCAGCCTCCTGTGTAGCTGGGACTACAGGCATGCACCACCGTACCTGACTTTAAGCCCTTATTTAAAAGGTGATACAAGACTGCAACTCAAAAAGGAAGAGTGAACAGGTTAAAGATATTAATAGTAATTTGTCACATGTCTTAGTAATATGCTCCTATAGCACCATGACCTTATGCTCCTGTATCACAATGGCCTTTTTAGTATGCAGTCTCTACCAAATAGCCCTTTTATGTCGGCAGTAATGGAGGACATACAGACGGGACTCAAATGAAACTTTGCAACTTCCAGCTGTGTTGGAACATAAAAATAACCAGAATGAAGGTTAGATGGAAATTCGGTTAAGCAGATTTTGCTGGACAATGAGTTCGTGTTGGGACGTGAAGTCAGGTCACTCTGTAGGATTGAATACAGAGCAAATTGGACAGAGAGCTTTTAACCAATTGGCTGATTAAAGGTCCAGAGAAGATTTTACTTTAGTTTTATTCAGCCAATTTCTTTAGAGCACTTTTGGCTGTGATGGGTAGCTGTAAATGGTGACAAAGTCTTGTTAAGGGTTCCCGTTGCTTCTTCCAACCTCTGCTGGCTGCTATTTTGCCTGGTGCCTGAGTGCTCCCCTAACTCAGTTCCTCAGTTATCTCTTACTCCTTCCTCTAATTTCAGCTCATACATCACCTCCTCGGCCTTACCTGGGTCCACAAATTAGCTAGGGTTTCCCATAGACTGTGTGGTCCCTGTGTGTTAACTTCGCTGTATCTATCCCAGTGTCAGCATGTGTAGTGAGGAGTTGTGCCCTCACACTATAGTCAGATATTAAAGAAAATGTAGTTACTACATTTTCAGTAATGGATCTGATCGTCCCACAGAGGAACCACCCTGATGGCTTAGCAGGAAAATTCCACTTTAATCTGGCTCATTACAATGTACCAGTTGCTGACAGGGTGGAGTCTCATGCATTACAAAACCTCAACTGGTTTAAATGCCCAGATGTTCAAAATGCCTCCTCCACTCCACGTTTAACAGGTAGTCCAGGTGGTTGGAAGAGCAAGTTTGAGTGACTTTATAACTTTGGAGGGAAGGTGGTCTCTGTCCAGGAGCTTGTTCTTAGCTGTGGGCTGGTTGGTCTCTGTGTAGTATGTAGGGCATATTTCATACTATGAAGTATACTGTATACTGGCCAATTTGGTTTCCTGCTTTTATTCAGAATGAAAGAGTGGTTAGGAGCATTTGCTTTGGAGTCAGATTGATTTTAATTCCAATCTCTACTCTGCCCCTTATTAATATTAATAGTATCCTTTGACTAGATCCTTTACTATTCTAAGCTTCAGTTTCTTTATCTTTATAATGGCGATATTAATAGCTGTCACTAGCTTTGATTAAGTAATTAGCACAGTACCAAACATATAATTAGATCCGCTTTTTGTTTTGCTTCTTTTTAGCTCCGAGTTATTAGATTTCTTCTTTGTAGAAAGTTTGATCACTGAACTCATGTTCTGAATCTTTAAACTTTCCCCTTCTCCCACCAAAATTTAGCAATCCTGGGTTCTGTATACTCCGGGTCCTGCTAAAATATATGGTGGGGGTGGGGAAAATGGCATCCTCATTCTCTCAGAAGGAGCATGTTGCAATGAAACGAGCACAATCTTAAAAAGCAAGAATCTGGTACTTGTAGGATTTCATAGATACATCTCACATCCAGGCAACTTCAAATCAAACCAGCATATTATAATACAATATTCTTCAAGAAAAAGATGCATGAGATGGAAATGGAAATGAAACAGTTTTCTGTCTGTGACTCTAAATCGCATTAACTCGTTTAGCTTAGGAGAAGGATATTCCCTTGATCAATTCAATATATAGCTTCTGATGTATATTCCAAAAATATCTGATTCCAGATGTTTCAGATTTGTTGCTTGTGGTATAATTATGTGGTACCTTTCTCTAAGGTGCTCAGCATTTCCCTAGAGGCAGATAATTTGTTTCATTCACTCTGAAAATTGTTTGGAAAAAATAACTTTCAAACTTTATCTCCGTATCTGACATGTCCAAAGAGCCTGCAACTTCTCTAATGATGCCTTTAAATGATGTTAATGTTGTGATAAACACAAACTCAGCATGGAACTTGTTTTTACTGGGGACTTTCCCTTTCTAGAATTAGATCATTGAGGGACTAGGCCTCTTCTACATCCTTTCAAAAAGCCTAGGCAAGATCAAGTGTTGTAAATGCCATTTAGAATGATCAGGCCTCTTTGAATGGGCCAGGAAGTTCCTGGGCATGTTGATATGCAGTTAAACACTTGCTCTAAGAGTCCCTGAAGTTGGTGTCAATGCATGTGGATTCAGAATTTCATCATGAAGTATGAGCTACAAAAAATACTTTGTTAGTAATAGCTATGAATGCAACATACAGCTTTAGCTTTTTCAGTTTGGAATGTCCCTCCCCATAATCAAAGCCACATAAACCTGGTTAACTCTCAACAATCTTTCAAGATCTGCTTTTTGCTTCTTCTCTGAAAAGCCTTGCCTGAACCAGCTAAGCAAATTAGTCACTCTACCTGTGTGGTTCTACTACTTTCTCTAGCACAGACTTTGACCGTAGAATGGCCATATAGCTTTTGTTTATGTTTTGCTCTTCACTACTAGATAAGCTATTCCTAGATAAGAGGCATGCCTGATTCTTCTATTAATATAATACCCACTGCCTGGCCCTGAGGTTGATATAGACAACATACTTGATAAGTACTTGATAAATAATTATTTGAAAGGCTTTTAGGAGACAAAAAATGAAATCATAAAAGACTTAGGAGAAGAGAAGGGGAAACTGCCAAACACTTATTGGATGCCTAATATACATATATATATATATATAGCATATAAGGTAGATTATTTGTCCCTCATAGCACTCTTTAGAAAAAACATATTATTGCCCTCATTTGACAGACAGGAACTTAAGCTCAGAAAGTGTAATATATGTATTTAAGTTATATAAACAAGAATTGATGAATTTAGAGTTTGATTTCAAATTTGCATGATTTTAAAACCTTTGTCTTTTGTGTTATACTTTCCTACTTTTCAGTGAGATTGGAACCCGTAGTTTGTCTCTGCTCCTGGTAAACAGGCTTTCTGGCAGTCTGATTTGTTTTGCTCCGTTTGTCAGAAGGGAATGTGTAGCTGCCTCTCAAACACCAGGCCTATCTCTACCCAATGACTTCCTGGCTATTTCCAAGAAGAAGATTTATCAGACTGTGGGGAGTCCAAGAACTTGGTTAGGCTTTGCTTACTAGTGGGTGGAGGGACTGTGCTTAAATGGCATATTTTTAAAGCTTTATTGACATAACTGACATAAATAAAGTATACATATTGAAGTGTATAATCTGATATGTCTGTATGTATGTATACACCCATGAAAAAAGTCATCAGAATCCAGATAATGAAATATCTGTCACTCCTAAAAATTTCCTTGTGTCTCTGGCAAGAGCCTCCAGCAGGAAGTTGAATAGAAGTAGTGATAACAGACATCCTTGTTCCCCATTTTAAAGGAAAGCATTTAATCTTTTACCATTATGTATGACATTAGCTTTAGGTTTCTTGTAGATGCTGTTCATGAACTTGAGGATATTCCCTTTTATACTTAGTTTTTTTAAAAATCAGGGTTAGATGTTAGATATTTCAATTATAAAATTTTCTGAATCTATTGAGATGCTTATATGATTTTTCTTATTACTTTTAATATGATAAATTACTCTCAAGATCTCTTTTAACTCTTAGATTCTATGATTGTATGTTATTTAAATACTTGAATCTATCTTAGCAAAATTCTAGTATTGAACATTGTAAATCCAAAGGCTAAAACTAAAAATGGTATCTTAAGTAGCGTAGCAAATCCCTAATTATTAGATACCTAACCAAAGTTTTTCTCATCACACCGTGCACACAAATCACATGGGCTTTAATATTTATTTTTTGTTATTTTACATAAAATAAAATTCATTCGTGGTTGTGTACAAGTCAGTGGGTTTTTATAAATATTAATACATGGATCTATGCAAACACTCCTAAAATGATGATACTGAATGATGATCCCTCTTCCTGCCAAAATTCCCTCATGCTGTTCCTTTCTAGGCAAGCCTGCTCCTCCTCCTCTAACCCTGGCAACCCTTGATTTGTTCTCCATCCTTATAGTTTTGTCTTTTGCTAAATATTCTACATATGGATTCATATAGTATACAGTCTTTTGAGACTGGCTTCTTTTCACCCTGTAAATGCGTTTGCGATTTGTTGATACCATATCTTTTATCGGTAGCTTGGGAGCACATTTTCCCACTAGCTGCCTGCAAGGAAAAGAAAGTAAGCTGTTGGGAATGTGGTGTATTTATCAAAAGAAAATGGAATCAGACGTAAGTGATGAAGTGGAGAAGCTACTACTTACTTTGCTGCAGTATCAAAACCACATTTTTTCCCATCAATATGTAAAAAACAAAACAAAAACAAACTGAACTCTTTGGTTTAAAATGTGACCTTCAATCACACAATCAGGAGTGAGCTAGTACCAGATCCAAGTCTTTGCCATTATTTCTGCCCGTATTGTATCTTCACCTTGTACCTATTTTGCATACCCAGTAGTAATTCATGAAATTCTTGCTCAGTAAATTAGGCTGCATTAGGTGGTATTGTTGTACATGTAGCCTATATGGTAATGAGAATGAGATGGCTAAACAGAGATGGGGTAGTTGGGGTCGGATTTAATGAATGGATTTCCACTTTTCTCCACAGTGAGGGATAGTCTTTGGTTCAGGCATCCCTCGATCAGATACTCTGACAGAACTGTGTGGGATAAGAGCACGGTGAGGCCTGGATGAACAGAGAAGAGCTTAGACCATGACAGAGAAGAGGACAGACAGAACTGATCTCATTCACTTAGCCATTTCACTCTCAAGGTTTCCGCTAACCCTCTGGGGAAGTTGACTAGGACATGAATATCGGGTTCCCATTGTATGGTACATACAACTGAATATATATTATGCTTTTGTTAGCCACATCACAAACTGTATTTTCTTCGTCCATGACACAGGTTCAGCTGTCAACTTATACTTTTGTTATCTTTATAAGATCCTGAGTAAAAAAAAAAAAAATCTAGAACTTTATGAAGAATGAAAAGTGTACCTCAAGAGCAGCGGTCACAATCACAGCATTTCATATGTGACCTATAGCTAGGAAAACTAGGAAACCCTCCGGGTAGTTACTGATGGGTGGGCTCTGGGACAGGTTGGGAGATTGACATCGATACTGTGTAGGGCATCTTAGAAAGTAAAGTTCCGTCCCCCCAGACAGCAGGGAACAGATTATTAAGCAAAAGCAGCCCAAACCTACAACAAAAGCTGTCAGGCACTCATTCACAGTGAATGTCAAACTCCAGACACCAACTGCTAATGTGTTACAAAATGCTGATTAGGGATTACTGAAGCTGCCTATAAACTTTCTATTACCATTATTTAAGAAAGTCAGAAATGAGTTGATTCTAATTCCATGAACATTTTATGTTTTTCTTATCAGTTTCAAATCTGTGAAAGTCAGCATTTATAAAATTTATATGAGAGATATATTTACAATGAATGCATTAAAAAAGAAGAAACCAGGTATTTAATGACTATAAGCATCAAATTTAGATCATATGTACTGCATTAATTCTGGAATTTATTTGTATGATGTACATAAAAATGATATCTCCAAACTATGTTCCATGAGAGTAGAATTTTATTCTGCTTTGTTAATTGATGTATGCCAAGTCTCTAGAAGAGTTCTGTGCACAAAATAAGGTCTCAATAAATGTTGGCTGAATTGGGTAGGACAGAAAATAAAACAAAAATTGAAATATGCACATCAGAGCATTTATATAATTGTATGGTTAGACAAGAAATTTGACTCTGGAGTTCCTAGAAGCTAAAGTGAAAATGGAATTATACTCAGTTATATAGTTTACATCGTCAAAGAGGAGAAAGGATACCAATTTATTAGGAGGAATTAAAGCTTTCCTAGGGCTAAATTCTACAAGAAATTCCTAGTGTGGGAATTCATAAGAAGCAGTAGTGAGTTTTTAGGGTAATTTTTCATAGCATTTGTCAGTGAAAGTTAAGAACATAATGCTAAACTTTAACATACAAAAAATAATCATGCAGTGCATTTAGATAATATTCCTTCTATTATAGGACAGGAGGAGGGGGGGAGGGAAGGAGGGAGCAATATGCAAGGTTGTACATGTAGGTAAAACCCTACTGTGGCTGAAAAAATTGGGCTTCTCAGAAATAGAAATTGTTTCCCATTTGTTCTGATCATTTCCTGTTTGATCTTGTCTTAATCATTTACTCACTCAGAATCATTGATTAATCTCTTTTTATGCTTCAATGATGTAACTGCACCAGACCAATCTGGTTCAACTTTTTTTGTTGTTGTTGTTGAGACAAGGACTTGCTCTGTTTCCTAGGCTGAGTGGCGTCATAGCTCGCTGTAACCTCCAATGTCTAGACTCAATCCTGCTTCAGACTTCCAAGTAGCTGGGACTACAGGAACATGCCACCAGGCACACCTAATTTTTGTATTTTTATTTTTAGTAGAGATTGGGGTCTCACTATGTTACCCAGACTGGTCCTGAACTCATGGCCCCAAGTGATCCCTCTCCCTTGGCCTCCCAAAGTGCTGGGATTACAGCAGTGAGCCACTGCACCCAGTATGACTGTGGCTCAACTTTCATGTAACAAAGTTGTGAGTTGTTTTTCAGTTGCCATGGACCCCCCAGGTTGAAGGTCACATCACCTGAGCACGCCCAGATGAACCAAGTATGCAACTATGGGCAGAACCTAAGTGCTCTGATAGAGGAGCAGAGACTGAACTAAGCAGCTGATGTCCCATGGCAAGATCCTGGATCTAATTGATCCAGGGCTCAATCAGATTGAGCCCTGACACCTGTCACCCCATGGCAGCATCCAGTCAGCATACGTTTCCTGGCATTACCCCATTGCAAGATCCTGTCAGAAAATGCCTCTTACCCTCTGACTATAAAACCAGCCCAACTGCTTTGTTCAGGGACACACCTTTTTGTTTGTTTAGGGTATGTTTCCTTGGAAATTATCCCCAGTGTTTTCCTTGCTTGTGCCAAGTAATAAAAAGCCCCTTACTGTAATGCACTTGACTGTGTCCCTTGACTTGATGTCTGCCAAGCTAACAAACCCCTACGTTGGTGTGGTAACAGTTACTGTGATAGATGCTGAAGATACAAGAAAAATTCAACATAGTCCTGTCCTTACGGAGTTCCGGATCTGGTGAAAGGGCAAAGTCAGTCAATTAGCCGTTATGAAGCATTGCTGTGAGCAAGGTCTCCAGGGTGCTTGTGGGGACACAAGGAGGAGGCCTCAGGATTAAGCTGGAGTCAAGGTAGGCTTCCCAGAAGAGGAGACCATGGAGCTGAGTTTTACAGACACGTTTGAATTAACTGACTGAACAAAGGGGAGACAGCCCTTTAGGCAGGGGAGCGGCATGTGTGCTTGGAAATTGCAATTATTGGCTGGGGTGGGGGCCAGTGCCGTAGAGGTAGAGACACACTGCTGGGGCTTAAGGAGCAGGGAGGGCAGAGAAGTAGGAAGAAAGTAAATGATGCAGGACCTCGTGGGCTAAAGTAAGAAGTTTGAATTTTGTCCTAAAAGCTATGCGCAGCCATGATCATTGGAAAAATTGGATCTTAGTGATCGCAAGACACTTTTCACTTAATGATTAGTGGTTTTGATCTTGATCAAAGAGCAGTTTTAATGCTGTTTCTTTTGTTCCGAGAGGCAGTTAGTAACAATTCTTTTCATGCCAGATGGGCAGGGGATTCTTCCTGTTAGGTGCATCATTAGACTAGGGCGGTTCTGTGGTCTACCCTCATTGCTTTATGAAAAAGGCTGAGAGAGAGTAAATGACTTTACCAAGGACACACAGCTGCTGAGTAGCAGACCCAGGATTCTGGCCTTATGGGGGATAATAAAAAAGGACAGAAACCTGAGTCAGGTGATATAAACTCAAATTTCAACTCTGAAACAGTTTTAGGACCTTAAAAAAGTCATGTAACCTTTCTAAGAGGCAGTCCCCTCACTATAAAATAGAGTTAATAATGACTGCCTTAAAATACAGATTTGATGTTGAAATAATATGAAACAGGTCTGGCTTACAGTGGGTGCTTAGTCAGCATTTGTCTTTTCTAAAACTCAAGCACTCTGATTTCTGGTGTGGGGTTGTTTTTCAGAAGCCCATTTTGAAGGATAGTGTCCTTATTTTGGTCCTCTCTCTCTGTCCTTTCTTTCAGTTCACAGTATCCCTGAGCCTTTTGGAATGAAGCTCCAGTGGCATCCAAATGGATCCTTTGGGCTGGGGTCACTTGGGTCTCTAGAGAGTTCCTGGAAAGTTTCAGTGTAGCAGACCCTGCGAGTTACTAGAGTTAAAGCAAGTGGCAGAAACATGTGTTTCTCATTGAAACCTCTGGGTAAGAACATTTTAAAGCTTAATGCAACCAGGATCTGTCAGTGTATCTGTGGATTGAGGCCTGAAATCATCCGGAACCTGAACACTGCCCATTAGTGTTGAGAGTGCCATGCAAAAGTGCCATGAGGGTGAAGGGAGGGAAGCTGTAGCTTAAATTCAGACCTGGAGGCAGAGGCATATTTTCAAAATCAATTTTTCTTAAGATCGACCCATCCAAATGAAGTCATTATAAAGCTAACCAAGGGTAACAGCTCTATCAATCAAATCTTTTGCCTTCACAGTTGAGTGAAATCTTTTTCTTCCCTTCATAACCAAAACCGAGAGGGCAGTTTAATTTCCCAGTCAGAGGCAAAAGAGTCTTTTCTTGACCCTTGCTCTTCATCTGCACTGAATAGCTCACCCCCATTTTAATGCTATGCTTTATTATTCATATTAGTATTAGTACTGAAAATTATTCCCAGGGGGAGGAAATATAATGATAAGGTATTAGGCTCTTTATTTGGAGAACGAATCGGATTTTAGGAAGACACACCATTGCACTGGAGGGTTTCTGGGCAGGAGGCTAAAATGACCTGTTCCCCCTATGGTTAAGGAAGTACATGGTTAGCAAAGAATGAGTTTTCTGGGCTTTCAAGGGAGGGCTCAGGGAAGGAGGTGGAGGGCCCCATTGTGTAGCAGCAGGAGGGATACCAGGCCCATGGTAAGAATATTCCCTTTTGAGAAATTTGAATATCATCCTAATAGCTGCAGTGTGTTAATTCTTTAGTCTCATTCAAGGAAAAAATGAAGTTATTGTGGAAGAGGTCTCCCTCTGAGAGGGTATCTACAAAGATAGGTTGATTACGGCTAATGAATTACATGCAGCTTATTGCATTTCACGGAGCCCAGGGCACACAATAATATACTCATGAGACCAAGTCAGATTCAGCCACATGCTAGGATCCTGCCTATAGTGGTCAGAAAACCCAACAGTGACATGCAGGTTTTCGTATCTAATGCTACTCTGAGTATTTAAGGAGTGCCAAAATGTAGGTGAATTGAGCTTTCTGAAGAAATATCAAAACTTCAAGACCTGGGGAAATCTCAGGAAGTACTTAATCTAGGGCCTTTGTATTATAGCTGAATAATAGGAGGCTGAAGATAGCATACGGCTTGCTGAAAGTCACAAAGGTGGTTAGGGCCAGTGATAGACGGAGAGGCCAGGTCTTCCCAATTGTAGTCCCAGACTCTTTCTTACATTCCACTCTTGAGAATTTCTCAAATCTTCTAGCTTTATTGATAGGAGTGTGAATTTGAGGTGTGGGGCTAGAGAAGAAATTTAATATTTGTTGAATGGTGAATAAATACTTAGAGCGGTGCTTGAATGCTCCTAAATTTATTGTCTCATTTAATCCACAATAATGCCGTAAAATCAGGATTATGCTCACTGTATAGATGCAGAAACTGCAGCTCAGAGAAGTTAATGTGGTAAAGGTACCAAAGCTAGTATAGTGGAACTGGAATCAGCTCCAAGGTCAATTAGGTTCCCGCACTGCCACAAGCCACTACTTAACAGGTAGGATGAATTTATGGAATCATATATTCTCAGCGTTGGAATTGAAATAAAAGGTAACTGACTTCTACATTTGATTCAATGCAAGATTGTTCTCTGTAGAACTCCTGATAGGTGCTCAGCAGTTTCTACTTTAGTATAATACCTCTAATCATGAAGAACTCACTCCCTCACAAGATATTTAACTCTTGTAAATATAAGTTATAAAACATTTCCTATCTTTGATTTCTTAGTTTATCATTATAATTCATATCCTCCAGATCATTCCCTGATATTCCATTCTGCTCGTTGTACTCAGTTATTCATTTATTATCTCAAAAATATTTCTTGCCTATTACATGCCAGGCACTATGCTCTGAGAGTATAATGATGAATAAAGCAAATATTCCTATCTTCATGGAGTTTGCATTGTTTAAGCAAGAATTTGGGTGCAATTCATATTTGAGTAACTGGAAGAGGGAACATTAATAACAGAGCACACAAAAAATAACCCAGGCTTTAAAATGTGGCTTGCTCGACCTCATAATAAAATGTTTATGTAGAAGGCCACTGACCTGTCTTTGAGGATCATGTAGAAAATGAAATATGGGGGAAATTTTTCCTCTGAGAAAGCAATGAAAAGCTTTGCTTGGAGCATTTAAATGGCACCTGAGAGATCTGGCTGAGTTATGGGTGATGACATAAAGGAATCCCCAGCAAACAGGGCTGTGTGTTTGGCAGCAGGCAAACTGTGCTAGATCCTGGACTTTCTACTGTGCAAATATTGACCGCAGGACTTGGTGTGAACAGGGCCACAGTCTGATCCTAAAGTAACAGCTACTTAGACTGGTTCTCAGAGGACTCACCAGGAAGATCATAGATCCTAACAGGCGAGAGGCAGGCCTGTTATTCACCATGGCAAGATTGAACCTATGCACCTGTTGAATGCCAGGCCCTTTCTATAGTTATCTAGGGTAATCCTCACAATAGTGCTCTGAGAGAAGACCTTATTCCTCTATTATAGAGGAAGTAGACCCAGTCTCTTGGAGGTTAACTTTCTTATTCAAGTTCATGGCTAATAGGCAGAGGATGGGAATTCCTACCCATGTGTATCTGACTCCCAGTTCTATGCTTTTTGCATTACACTTCTGTGAATGCATCTGACAGATTCCTTGAAACCTTGAGTTGAGATTCAGAACAGGCAGCTTGTTTCAGAGCTCTTCGTTTGCATGGGATCCATTAGAGGTCTTGCATAGGGCCTTAGAAAAATGGTCATATATTTTGTGAACTTTGCAAAGGTAAGATATTTGTATATTCTTCTTAAAGAGAGCCTCTAAAATTGTAAAAGCTGTGGGCCACATAAAACCTGTGTTAAATCCATATTTAGAAAATAGTCTTTCATTCAACAAATATTTCTTAAGCAGCTAAATACACGCAAGGCCTTGTTCTAGGTGCTGGGGATACAGCAACTAATAATGCAGAACAGAGAGCCCTGTCCTCATGGAGTTAATACCCAGAGACAATGTATTTTGGCAGAGTCCTGGCAGGAAAGGCATGCCACACCAAAACTGGAGACAGAGATGGCCGTATGAAGAGAACTGCCTGATAGGGATGAGGCCTTTGGTTGATAGCAACTAACCCACCCACAACTCTACAGGGAGGGAGAAGGGAAGTAAATACTCAGCCTCACTTTGCCCTTGCTCTCTGACTTCCCGCTGGTGTTTCTTATTGGCCAAAACCAATTGGAAGTTAGAGAGCAGACTAGCCCATTGTTTGGAAAAAAACCCAAGCTGTTTTTCTTCTGCTCTCACACCACAACAGTCATCAACACAGAAGAAGACTTACATGACCAAATGTGTGTATGGGGTTCTCCTCACCACTGAGCGAGCAATCAATTCTGTGACAGAGACCAACTGGATGTTCTCCAATTCAATTATGACACTACCTACTGCAGATCGTGTCAGATTTACACGGTGAGGTCTCAACGCCCAAGATTTCTCCCACTTCAGACCAGTCACAAGTCCAGGTGTCTGGAACTTCTGACCAACTGGCTTCAAGTTGGGGTTCTCATAACACCCTCTTTGGGTTCTATTAACTTGCTGGTGTGGCTTACAGAACTCAGGGAAACACTTATGGTTGCTGGTTTATTATAGAGGATATTACAAAGGATACAGGTGAAGAGATGCATGGGGTGAGGTCCGGGGGAAGGGGTACAGAGCTTTTATGCCCTCCCCAGGCATGCCACCCTCCAGGAACCTCCATGTGTTCAGCTATTCCAGAAGCTGTCTGAACCCTGTCCTCTTAGGCCTTTTATGGAGACGTCATTGGATAGGCATGATTGGCAACTGTGTAAGATATGTGATGGGACAAAAAGGTATGATCTAAACCCAGCAAGCCCATCCATTTGGAGTCTTCTTGGCCTCTCTGTGCAACATTCCTCCTCTAGTGTGTGGAGCAGGACCCGCTCTGGAATGAGGATCTTATAACCCCAGTCAGAGTCCTGCCTTGGGCAGGTTAAAGGAAGGCAGGATAAGGTCAGAAACAGAGATTCTTTTTCCTATGGACTATAGGTCCCCATCATTATAACAAAAGACTGTAATAAGGGCTATGGGAGTTATGAATTAGGAATTGTGGACAAAAACCTTTATATATGTGTGTATATATGTATAAATATATGCACACACACACCACTTATGTTATAATATCACACCCATTAACATAGTTCATACAGGCCGGCCTCCTGGTTCACATGATGCGGAAGGGTGGAGAGTGATTCTGGAGGAGAAACAGCATCCATCATATCATGTGCATTAAGTCGAACCCTTAGAACTCCAATGAAGATGTGGTCTGGAGAAAAGACTTACATAAAGTAGAATGCCAATCCTGGTATTCATATTGCTCCTGAAAAAAATAATAATAACAACAGCAAGAGAAAACATTTATCGAAAACATACTCTCTTGATGTGAGCTAAGAGTTTGCAGCTTGTGGTATCAAATAAGCTCTGTGCTTTAAGTAATATTCTAAAGGGCTCTAGCAGTTGGCCTTTTGCCAACTTTGAAGCATTTTTTTCACCAGTATATGAAGAGTTAAACTTCCCTAGGGACCCTTTCATGTCTTTCTATGTTTTATACATTAGGGTCTACGAAAAAAAAAAGAAGAAGAAGAAAAACCATTGGGTAACTGTATATATGAAGAACTCACATTCAACCAGCCACAGTGAGGATAATAAAAGATTGAGAAGCATTAATTGCTGAATCAAAATGTACACTCATTTGCAAATTGCCTGAGTAACCCCCTGATTCTCCCTTAGATTGGGCAATTGGTAAAGGTCCATTGGACCTGGGAGACAGAGTATGAAAGATACAAGGCATTGAATAATTCCCATTTCCTTCTTAAAATAGTCTTAAGCAGAAAGGCTATTCCCAAAGAGGAGCAACAGGGACTGACCCATTTATGAGAATGAAGTGATTTGTCCACCTGAGAGACACGTTTCCAATCACTCAGGCCAATATCAGATTGGATATGCAAATGAGTTCTTTCAGAGTTCCTCAAAGGCAGCCAAAGTAAACTTGAAAGAGTTCACGAATTCCAAAAAAGTTATCAATTACTTTTTTTTTACCAGAGCATTAACCATATAAATATGGTTAGCCTAATCTTTGTTGAAGTAAATGAAGTACCTAAAAGTATCAGGGAAATCTGGATTCCAAATTACTCTTTAAATTTGAACAGGGGCTTTATGCTATAAATTGAGCTTACAAATTCTTCATTGAAGAGAACATTAACAGTTTTCTCTTCATTAACAGAAGAGAAAACTGTGACCTAGAAAAGGAAAGTGATTTGTTCAAGGTCACACGATGGGTTAGTGATGATTAGTACCACTTGGTGTCCTTGTCTCCAGCCCTGTGATCCTTATAGTTACATCATACTCGCTCTCAGAGGCACGGACAAGGAGACCAGCAGTCTGAGGGTCCCTGAATGTTACTCATTTCATGGGAGAAAGAATATTGATCACTTATTCAATAATATGAGGGAAAATAGTGTTAAAAATTCAGTTGGAGGAAAAGTGTGAGAGAAAGGAATGCTGTTAAAACATTTTTGCCTGTCTACACTACAAAAAAGAGAGTTCAGCCTATGCAATCTTCTTTGACATCCCTAGATGGTTAGCTTCGTGGAATGTGGGAAGAAGCAATGTTTACCTCTGAGACTATCTATTATACAGGCAAACGCTCTTACTTCAAAGATATGTTAAGAATTTTAATCAGCAGATCATACTTTACCATACTAGATTAAATGAGAAATACATAAATGGAATATGGCTCTGATAATTGCTGGAAAACTCCAACCATCAAGACCCATTCAACCAACTCAAACAAGGGATTATTTACTTCTTTTTCTGAGCAGACATGGAAAACTTAAGAGAATTCTGTGTCCAGACTCCCGGCTTTCCCAAGACTCCCCTACATACATTTAGCTTTGACTAAAACAAGAAAATAGCTGTGTTTCATTTTAACTACCATGTTTCCACTTAAACAGACCTGGTCCCACTGAGGTTACTCAAGTTGTGACCCTGTCACACCTTGCTTACCAAGAAGCTTATCCACAGCTGCACTAGCTGTTGTTTGGTTACCTGATGCACAAATACTGTGAACTTCTTGTCTGTTGTCACCAGAGATGAGTGGCACTTAATTTCTTTCATTGGTAGTAACATGTTGTTTCTTTTCATATCTTTATTGGGTTTTTTTTGTCCAGGGAGCCATTTTTCATTCCCAGGGAGTTCTCTGAGAACTTCCCTGACCACTTACCCTTCCAACAGTCAACTCTAACAATCTATGTTGAATCAGTTGGTGTAGAGTAAGTCAACTTATATTAAACATATTGAATCTTGGTATAGGATTCGTAGTATATTTTCATTATTTTTAGCCCTTACCAGTTATCTGTTCATTTCCAGTTCCATGCCGTGACGTAGAGAATCAATGCAATGGACTGCAGACCATGATGGGATTCAAAGTTCAAACTTACTTTTCCATGGATATTAACTATGGACTGAAGCATGTTAAATAGGATGGTGGCAAGAAAAAAAATGCTACCGATAGGGAAATTTGGCTTATGGGATGTAAAATGTGAATCCAATGTGAGTAATTTGTCAAACAAGCTTATAAAAAAGCAATCTGGTGTTTTTCCTTTTATTCATTTACAAGGAAAACAAATTTGCCTTGGAAATCTATGAACAGTGACATGATACAATATTTTGGATATTTTAAAGGTGCTCTGAATAAAATTCATCTATGACCAACTTGCATCCTAAACTCTTAGCTTTTAGAAGTCTCATCCTTAAACCACAGATTTATATAATTTTCAATGTTTATATTTACTACAGTAAAGAAGAGCTATGAGAAAGATTGGGAAGATCTGTTCAAATATGGTTTAATAAATATAATCTGTGTTTGGTATAGAATAAGATTTCAAATGAGGTGAAACAAGAGAAATTAGAAAGGAGACATGGAAAAGTGTCTCAGGCTTTTTGTAGATTAATTGATCAACTAATTGTAACATTCAATAAACAGTAATTGAAAGCTTACCAAGTTTGATGTAGTATATCCATTGGTGACTAAAATGTACAGTCCGTGGTCTTATAGAATACACAATCCAGTGTCTTTAGGTAATATTGCAGCAACAGCATAGAAGTATGTATCCATGAGGGAACTACATGCTTTTGGGGTCATCTTTTAGGTAAAAATATAGCAATCTTAGCATAGGGCCACTCAAGCGTGGGTACTCCCTACATAGTTCTTTTGCCTGTGCCTTCCATCAAGTGCTTGCTTTGTTTCAAAGGTAAAATGAGGAAAGAAAATGATTTAAGTAGATAATATTTTTTGATTTTCTGTATTGATTTTCATGCCATTGCCATTCATTTGTTTCTAGGGTAGACTGCTCTAAAATATGCTGTGATTTTTCTTTCTTGATTTTTAAAGCAATCATGGATATCTAAACATATTTTCATGATAATCAGAAAAAAAATTCCCAAGAGTTTTCTATTGCTTCTGAGATCCCATTGGTTCCTTCTTTCCTAATATTTTCCATAGCGTATCAATCACCTACAATATCTGAGGTAAAGGGTCAGTTGCCATGCCTGTCGATTTTATATCATGCTCTCTTACTGTTTTAGATGGCTTCCAAACATGTGGTCACTCTCAAGTTTAAATATTTTTGCAAAGAGGATGCTGTGGCTTGTATTTACTGTAGATCTAGTGCAACAGTTCAAACGAACAGAAATGACAACTGGAAGATTGAAGGGAGATAATCAGATAATTTCATCTTGTTTATCTTTTTGTGGATTCCTATGAGATGAAAATTTTCATCGTAAATCTTTCAAGGAAGTCCCAAAGCCCAGGCAGACACATCTTACAACAAGCTACTGTGTGTCTTCCTAGCCTCCTCTATGTCTCACATTTAATGCCACCAGGGAATATACAACGCACGGGGAAAGGTGCAGGTGGGATCTAATGCATTGCATTGCTTCTTATATTTCCTTGCTTTCTTTCACCTTTTCTTCCTCAGTCTCATGTCCCTAGGCTTGCTTTCTAAAATTAAGTATCATCACTTCAGTCCTTACCTCAGCTTTACAATGACTTAGCTAAATCCAGAAATGATTCTAGAGACTATGATTTTAAAATTGTATTGCTCTCTTGTCTAAAAGCAGTAAGAACCCATTGCTGAGAGTCAGATGCTATGCATTGAAGTCAAGTTTTTACTTGTGGATAATTGGGGTAGTACAGTTGGAGGCTAAGACATTGAAAGACCAAGAAGTTGAAGCCTTCGTTTGTATGGGAACAAGGTTTTTTATAAAGGTTGTACATTGAGGTGACTGCTTTTGATAGCACTAGAGGCCTACTCAAAAAAAAAATGGAAGACTCAGGAGAACCAATTTTAACTTAAGGAATAGTCTGAAAACCAGGAATCTGTGACAATGTTAAAGGAAAGTCTTATCTCCTGCAGTTGTAAGGCACAACTGTGATGAAATTCAGGCCCAGGAACTTATAAGTGTGACTGAGCTAAAAAGCAGTTATCTGTGCAGTCTCAGCAGGTCTACTATGCCAAAGTCAGGGATCTTCAAAATAAAGGTAGAACCGTGAGACCTGGGATGGTAACAGTTGAGTAAACAAATCTGAGAATTTTGAATCCCCAAATTCTCTTGAACCCTTTGGCCAGGAAAATCAGAACCTCCATCTTTTACGGAGGAAAACAGCCTTCCCTTCCCCAGACAATGTGTCATGATTTCACCTGGAGCAGGTGGCTCATAAGATCACTCTTTTTTATCTCAAGACTCACCTCTATGACCCCTCCTCATCTCTGGGCTGATAATTAGAGTCAGGTCTCAGTCAAATTCTGTGCAAAAAGTACAAGTCTAGGTCTGAAAAATAAACCATTAAGCCAAAGGAATTCCAAGACTTGTCTAATGTTTATAAGTGAGAACAGTGTGTGTGGGGTATAGTTGTCAGAATGCACAGAAGTCTATGTCTCACATTTAATGCCCCAGAGAATATGCAATGCAAGGGGACGATATGACCCATGCTCAGATGCTGGCCGTGTTCTGTTCTTCGCACCAGTGCTTGTGCAATAGAGTGGCCATGGTGGCAAGTACAGGGATTATACACGGGCTCAACAACCAGCTCTCCCTTACTGCTGTTCTTCTAGCCATCGTCGCTGCTGAACGTGTATCTGCTAGCAGCAAAGACCAAGGCACGCTTACTCAGGTAACCAGCTGGTGGCAGAGCACACCGAAATCCTTTCCACCTTGGAGTAGGAAGTCACTTAAGTCATGTGTCTTTACTGGAATAGACTCATATTCCAGATATGGGTTTGACTCCTTTGAAGACTCTGCTCAGGTACAGGCTGCAGGACAATGTTTGCAGGGAGGAGACGCTGTACTTCAAGATATGGCATATATTTTAAAATGATGATTCTTTGTCTTGTTTAGCTAAAATCCATGGCTCTGGGAAACAAAGGGTGAAAGTGAGAGTTGCCACTCTGACTCTCATGCCGTGACTCACTTGCGCAATCTGTGCTTTCATTCCTTTAATCTCAGGCTCTGCCAGGTTACAGAACTTAGTTGTGTGGTGGGGACAAACTCATGTCTAGGAATACAGTAAGAATCCTGCTAAGCTGGGTGTTGTGACATAATCACCTTGGGATCATCATATGTTAGTAGAGCAACAGGCCAGGAAGAGCACTTCTCTACTGGCTATGGTAACTTATCCCGTCCCTATAGAGAAGAAGGGTGACTTCTGCACTATGGGGGCAAGTCTGGAATCCACAGAAATCACTGGGTGTCTCTTCAGACTTCCATGCCTGGTAATGACTACGGGCAACTACAGCAAACACCCGTGAACAAGAATAGAGCAACTAAGCACTCAGACCCTAGAGATTAAGGTCTGGGTCATCCCACCAGGAAAACAACCTAGACCAGCTGACATGCTAGACAAAGGTGAGGGGAATATAGAATGCAGAGTGGATGAGAGAGTGGAGGAATATCGATCGTGCCCTCTAGGCAAACCCTAGCAGTGAGATTGCAGCTTGCACTACAAACTCTTTAGCATTGGTCTTCCAGGAGATCACAATTGGCCACCAAATAGAATGTGCATTATTGGATTTTCACCTCTCCTCTCAGAGAAGGAATGAGAATACCTTTGTTTGAAAACTGGAATTATACTGTAATCCTAGAACTTCATAGGATAAGAGAGAACGACTGGATCTGAGCGGTGCAAGGGGTTGTTGACACCCACACTGAACCCTCCCTTTGGAGCTCAACACTTCTTTGTACCTACCAGCCCCTGTTGGAACTTTGTCAGTTCAACCCTGTGCTTTTGTCACTTTTACCAGATTCTTGTGAACCCATCCCAGATGCTCTCAGCGAGCTCACACTATGGCTGCAAGGAGAGACAGAAGCTAAAACCCTGCTTAGCTCACTCTAATCTAATCAGCACCTTAATTCAACCCATCAAGTCATAAAAATGCAAGCTTGGGCTTAAAAAAGGCTTTGAAATAAAACAGCACAACAAGAACAATAATACAAAACACACTAATCTGACCAGTGGTGGGTCACTAGATATTTTGTTAATCAATTATTATGTCAGACATTGAGTTATATAAAAATATCCAATCGGGCACAGTTTTCACATTCAAGAAAGTTGTAGTCTTAAAGTGCTGATAAGAAAAAGAAGGCAATACAGCGTAAGCTAAAAAGACTCACAGCCTCTTACAGAGTTGAGAACAAAGTACTTTGGAAGTTCTCAGGGTCTCAGGAAAGGCTATAGAGGAGAGCTATTTAGAGAATTAGCAGCTGTAAATTTTCATTTAATTGATGGAGATTTGAGAGATGACAAGGAAATCCTAGGGTAGACAGAAAGTCCTACTGGCTAAGCATTCCATTAGGATGTGCCCTTATACTTTGGAGTGTGATGGGATCCTTCTGTTCTTTTAAGCAATAACGCCTACCTTTTGTCTGCTCCCTCAGGGACACTTATTAAAATCTGAGGCAGATGTGTTTTCTCCAGTTGTGTGCTACGGTCCGGTAGGGCAAAGCAGAGCCCAGCAGCTCTCTAGATAGCAGTGCTCTTTGTCCCAGTTGGAGACCTTCGTAGCCTCAATTTCAAATCACAATTAGCACCAATTGCTAATTGTGGCCGTTTCAGACCATTTCAAGTTTCATTATGTGGGTTTTCATTTTTGCAGTTTGGAGTTTATGGGACACTCAGGAAGAACACAAAAATTATAGGAGGAAGTGTGATAACAAATGTATGCTTCCAAAAGATAAGAGGAGTGGTTTTGACTTCTAGTTTCTGATTAGAATTATAAATCTATTTAAAAGTTTACTAATATTTCTCCCCCAACTCCTTCTTTATTATATACATTAGATAATTAATTGTTACTGGTGTCAGTTCTTGTTTAGCCCAGCCAATTCTTGGAGAGAATGAGGGAATCCCATGAAATTGGAAGATATTCAAATAAAAAAAATAATAGAAATCTGCTCCTGGCTGCTTTAAGAAGCTTGTGGATTGCAAGAGAGCTACCAGGGCAGTGACATGGCACCTGCTTTGAGGCCGTGCGGTTGCTAGCGAAGCACAAGGCCTGATTTCAGTTTTACATCATCTGTGGTTGGCACTGTTCTAAGAATGACCCCTGGTGATCCTCATCGTCTTATTAATACTCTCCCATTGGTGTGTAGATGGAAGCTGTGGATATGATCAGATATCATTTCTGTAATTATGTTATATGTCAAAGGGGAGATTACGTGGGTGGGTCTAATATAATCTCCTGATCCCTTTAAAAGCACGAAGTGTCTTCTGGCTGTTATGAGAAGTCAGATTAGAAGTATGAGAAAGATTTGATGCAGTTATTGTCTTGAAGCTGGAGGGGTCCATGTGACAAGGAATGAGGGTGGTTTCTAGAGGCTGAGCAACTCCAGCTAATAGCCAGCAAGGAAATGGGGACTCAGTCCTACAATCACAAGGCATCAAATTGTGCTGATAACAAGAATGAGCTTGGAAGAAGTCCCCGAGCTCTAGATGAAAACATAGCTGGCTGACACCTTCATTTCAGCCTAAACCAAAAACTTGGAGTACCAGGCTTCGGCCCTATAGAGTTGTAAGATAAAAAATGGGTGTTGTGTTAAACTGCTAATTTCTTTTTTTTTTTTTTTTTTTTGAGACAGAGTCTCACTCTGTTGCCTGGTCTAGAGCGCCGTGGCATCAGCCTCGCTCACAGCAACCTCGAACTCCTGGGCTCAAGCGATTCTCCTTCCTCAGCCTCCTGAGTAGCTGGAACTACCGGCATGCACCACCACACCCAGCTAATTTTTTTCTGTTTTTAGTAGAGACAGGGTCTCCCTCTTGCTCAAGTTGGTTTCGAACTCCTGACCTCAAGCAGTCCTCCCACCTCAGCCTCACAGAGTGCTAGGATTACAGGCGTGAACCACCGGCCCAGCCAAGCTACTATATTTGAGGTTTTTTTTTTTTTTTTTTTTTTCCAGCAAGAGAAAATTAATGCAATATCCAAGGGTGGGAATAATTTTAACTATGGATTTACAGTCTAATATGGGTTCATTCTGAGCATCATTTCTTTCTTACTTTGGGCTTAACTTCTCCAAATGTTTATTTCCTCATCTATAAAAGGGATGGAATAATATCTACCTGATTCCCAGAATTGTTATCATGATTAAATGAGATACAGCTGTATAATCTCCAGCACACAATAAATATGATTTCTTATTCCCCAGTAAGACTGACAATCCACTCAGAAAAGATAGAAATAGCCCATGATAGATACCATGACTTGAAGGAATTAGAACCATAGGTATCATTGGAAAGGGAGCAGGCTGGAGCTCAGGAGAGAAATATTTGGGTACGAGAGAGGGAAGCACATCATGCTCATGAGAGTTTGGAAACAGTAGAACCCAGGAGGTCTAGGGTCACTTCTAAGACTTAGTGACTCAAAGCCAGGAGTCATAGAGTCCCACACATCCTGGTCCAGATGTGATTGAGAAATCTACAGACTGGTGCCAACCTGCCTTTAGCATTGGTTAAAGACAGAGAAAATGCATGTAGTATGCATTCCAAAGTGGAATTGGTAGGCTTGATTCCTAGGGCCTGTAGAGGATTCCCAGTTATCAGAGATAATTCACATTGCAATGTAGACCAGAGACAGTTAAGGCTGGTACTTACAATAATAAAATTTATCATGTATTGTGTTTCCTCCAATTGTTTGTTGGAGGAGTAATTGTAGCATAGTGGAAAGAGAAAGGATTTTTCAGTTAGAAAAACCTGGCTTTAACTATAGCTGTGCCATTAATTAACTGATCTTCAGCAAGCCCTCAGCTTCCTGTTAAATGAGAGTGTCTATCTCTCAGTGAGAGAAACATAGCTAGTGACTAGAATTATGACTTGGAATTGTTGAGTCCTAAGTCTGCCACCAAATTCATGTGTGCCTCTGTTTCCTCATCTGTAAAATGGATATAGTGATAGTTCCTAACTCATTTTCTTTTTGTGAGAATGAAGCCTATGGAGTACTCAGCAGAGATCCTGTCCTGTTTTAGATAAGAAATAGAAGTGAAATATCCTCAGTGTATGGATGCCTAGCCTGTAGTAACTATTTAAGTTGGTAGCTTTTTTCATTTGTCAAACTCTGCCCAGATTTCTGTATTTACTTAAGTAAATCCTTAAAGAAAAAAACCATTCAATGGATGTTTGTGTATTTGCTTTATGGGCATTTGGATGGGAAGAAAACACTTGGTTCTAGTGCACACCTACACTATAGGGAAGATAAAAGTGCCAGAGGGTCAGAGGTGTCTGAAACTTGGATAGGTGAGCAAATTCTTATAGTCTTCAGAGATAAAACATTGCAAATCTGATCACTCCTCTGCAAAAAATCTTTCAAAGACTTTCACATTTCTCCATTGCTCCTAAATGAGAAAGTCTGGAAAGACTTTATTCATTTATTTATTTGAGCGTTCACCAAATATTAATTGAACACGTGGTATACACCTTAATCGTTCAAGGTACTGAATTACAGCAATGAACAAAACGTAAAAATTTCTGTCCTCCTAGATTACATTTTAGTGGGGAGAGGCAGGCAATAGACAAGATAGTTTTTAAGTGCAAAAGAGAAAACTAAGTCCAAAAATTGGGACGAGAAATGTAAGGAAAGCACCCCTCTCCGATGTTAACTAGGATTGTTAATGTATGTCTCACAAAGGAAGGGCCATGGACACAGCGGCTCAAAGGAGATGAGGGAGTGAGCCAGGGGTATATCTGGTGAAAGGACGTTTTAAAAAGAAGGGCTCTGGCTTAAAAGGCTCTGCATGCTCTAGCTCCTGCCACAGCAAAGAGTAACATCACAGTCACTCTCCTTACAATACCTGGGGCAACCTTTAGCAATATCCACCGAAGTGGGTATTTAAGCTGTGCTTCGTTTGACTCCCAGGGTTTAAACAGAGCCCAGCAAGGGATCTGCTCTGATAATATCTCAAAAGCCCATTTTCCTTGATATCGCCTCGAACAGGTATTTATTTTTAATAAATATTTGCTATGCGGCAGGCAGTGTCATTAGTCCCGAAAACGACCCAGCAAATTAAATAGGTAGGGTCTCTTGTCCTTAAGGATCTGACATTCCAGGAGTGGGGACAGACATTTAAACAAAACCAACGACCTCATTACAAATCGTGATGAATGTGGTGAAGGAAGAGCCTGGGTTGGAGACTGGCAGGCAGGGAACTACTTTACACGGGATGGAAGAGGAGCAACTCCGGGAAGATGCGATGAAGCCAGGTGGGCCAGGTGGGAGGACGGCAGGCAGCCTGTGCAAAGCAGGGGCAGGGAGGGACTCCAAAGTGCAAGGCTTGGGGCCTCAGGCACTTGGGGGAAAGTGCAGGGTTCTTACAACTCTCTTCAAGGCCTGACAGATTAGGGCAAAATCTCCAAGCAGCGCTACGCACAATAGCCAAAAGGTGGAAAAACCCCAATGTTCGTATCGGCTGCTGAGTGGACAGATGGGGCCTAGCCATACCATGGAATATTATTGAGTCATCAAAAGGAATGAAGTACTAATTTATGAAATAATATGGATGAATTTTGAAAACATGATGTCAACTGAAAGAAGATGCCAGTCATGAAAGACCACATGTTGTATGATTCCGTTTAAATGAAATGTCCAGAATAGGCAAATCCATAGAGACAGAAAGGAAATTAGTGGTTGCCGGGGCGGAGGGAAGGGGGAAATGAGGAGTGACTGCTAACGGACATGGAGTTTCCACTTGGGGTTAACAAAAAAAGTTCTGGAACTAGATAGTGCGATGGTTGCACACCATTGGGAATGTCCATACCACCACTGAATTGTACAATAAAAATGGTTAAAATGGTCAATTTTATGTTATGTCTATCTTATCACAATAAAAATATGTTAAAGAAAAGACCTCAGTGGTGGATGTGTTTGTAACAACTGTTTAATTCTTCAGTTACCTGACTCCTTAAACTCCGAGTCACACCCTGAGCAGGCTGACAGAGCAGAGCCCCGGCAGCGGGCTGCCTGCATTTTCTGCCCCTCCCAAACCACTTCCTATTTCTTATGCCTTTGAAACTACAAAAATGGCATGGTTCCCCCCCTTCTCTCATGAAAAACATGTGTACAGGACAAAACCACACCACCCTGGAGCTGCTCCATAAATAGCGAAAGCCGGAGGAAATACATCAGTTAGTGGCTGCGTGTGCTTCCCGTCTTCTGTGGGCACCCACAAGCCTCTCCCGGCCTCACTGGTTTTGTTCTCATTGAACTGATTTCTTTTATGCAATATGTGCTTCTAATTCTTAATTCGAAGGTCAACATCTTTCCTGACTGGCACCGTAAATGTTTAACAGGTATGACTAAACCATTCCTGGTTTCCTACTTTTATTTTCCAGCATGCATCAGAAAAGCAGGCGGCAGGAGATCAAACACCCAGGTAGAATGCTTTGAAGTTGATGTCATGATAGATATTATAGCTGCAAAGACCCAACACCTTCTTGCAAGAAGCTGGAACAGGAGCCAGCAAGAATATTAACCCTTTAGAGACTGGACAGCGGTATCTCATTGTTAGGGACTTCTAGAAAAGCTCCATAAGAGATGGACAGACAGCTGATCTGACCCTTTTTGTCCTTTACCCTCATATTCTGATTCCCGCTTAGAATCATGTATGTCTTAGACCGTGGTCAGCCTTGAGAATGGAAATCAAGTGACAAGGAAATTGTAACTAAAAGGCAAAAGGAGCCTGGGTCCCTAATGACAATGTGAAGTCACCTACCAATCCCGAATGCCTATTTTAAGATTTTTTTAATGAAATAAATAAATTTCTTTCTTGTTTAGGCCACTGTTATTTCTGTTCTCTGCTACTAGCAGCCATATGTAATTACTAACTGATATAGGCCACATTTATTAACCACTCCGGGAGTCTACATGCAGATGACTGGGGGCACCTACAAATACTTACGGCTAGAAATTACTATTTGGAAAATGCACAGAAATACTGAGAGAATTCCCCAGCCTGGCCCCCATTTCCAAGGTGGATCTCAAAGACAGTCTTATACCAACCATCTTGCCTGGAGGAGTTCCAGAATCCTTTCAGGAAGAGAAAGTGGCTGCTATGGCTGCTGATGCTGCTGCAGTTCAGTGGAAACTGAAAGGCCGGAATGATGACCTTTCAAGAAGAACAAATGTTATTAAATAATGGATTTTTGTCCCACCTCCTGCAGCAGTCAAGAGCAAAAGGATGAAAAGGGAATCCTATTCTTCTATTAATAACTCCAAAGTCAGTCTCATGCTGACAAAGCAGAAAGCAGCTGTAAAATTAGCAATTTTGCCTGCAAATTAGCCCCTTGCAAAGCAATAAAAAGAGAAAAAGAATTAAGAAAAATTCTATTAATGGAGTCAAGGATGGGAAAACCAAGAGTGATAGAGCATAAATGCCCAGAAAACTGATACTTATTTTAAGAAGGATATTACCCAGGTTTTAAATAGCTGCTTATAGCTGTGTATGAGGAAAGTGTTAATTTATAGCTCTTGGATCAGTGGCTTTTCTTAATGGCTCCTTGGAGCAAATCTATCAGAATGTGGAAGAACACAAGGTTTAGGTGGATGTTAATACATACTACCCTAACCACCTCTCTCTGAGAAATTCCTGTTTCACTTTAGAAAGGCAATGCAGTATGTGAAAAGAGGTTAAACTTTAGAGGCAGGCAAAGTTAGGCTTGAACCTTGGCCCTGCTCCTTCACCAGCCTTAGGAGTGTATTTTCACCATCCTGGGCCTCTATTTTGTCTTTTATCAAAACAGAAGGTAATTATGTTTCAGTGTGTTAATAGCATTAAATTTAGTAACTCGCAAAGAATTTGGTCCCTAGTAAGTACTGAGAAAACATTAGTCCCTTTCCACATTCCCTTCCTCGGTGGAGGGCTGGGAACACCCAACCTTCTCGCAAACCTGTGCAAACCATTTACATTTAGCCCTGTGAAAGTCTCCCCATAAGAGGATCAATCCCTACAGAGCAGCCGAACACATTTCCATAATTTATGACTGGTCTCAGGCAACAGGCTCCCATTTACAATTTTATAAAAATGATAAATCAGTAGCCAATTGTGGGGGATAATCAGAGGTAAGAAACAAAAACTCCTTTAACAATAAAAAGGAAAAACTTCTCCGTTTCCAACAAGGAACATACACAGGAGGAAGAATTTTAAATTTGTACAATTTACTTCATTTGTGGCTTTGGTAGTTTCCACATTCACAGCCATTTAATGCTTCTTAAGTTCTAAGAGGATGTAAGGAGTCAGGGCTCTGTTGGCGGATTTGGCAAGCTTCAATCACTGCTTTCTTAGTTCAAGAGGGTATTTCATACCTGAAACACATTTTCCCTTGCAAGGCTGAAAAATGGTAAGATACAGATAAAGCAGTTAAACCCACGCTGCAGGATGAACACTATCTGAAGGTGAATATATAATTAAGAAGGACCCAAACAGCATTTAAAAATATCTTTTTCTAATTGACGGCTATAGCTTACAAGATTGGATAAATTTATAAAAGTTTAACTGTACTAGAAGCACTAGCCAGAGATACCTCCAAATGTAGCCATGTAGCCCCAGAATTATTCCTCTTCAAGCTTTGAGATCTCAAGATCATGGGATCTGGCTTAGGTGGGACCCTGAGAAATGATTTAAATTCCTTAATAACAGAATCATGGAGTAATCTTTCCACTTGTGTTTGAGCACTTCCAGCAACAAAGAAGAATGTTCTTCCCAGAGGAGATTAGTTTAATTCAGCACATATGCATTGAGATCCTCTAATATGTTAGGCAATTGTTTGTATGGAGGATATGTATTAGTTTCCTAGGGCTACAGAGTACTTAAAACAACAGAAATTTATTGTCTGACAGTTCTAGATGCTAGAAGTTTGAAATCAAGTTGTCTGTAGGGCTATGCTCCCTCTGAAACCAATAGGGAAGAATCCTCCCTTGCATCTTATAGCTTCTATTGTTTGCCAACCATCCTTGGCATTCCTTGTCTTATAGATGCATTTCTCCAATCTCTGCCTCTTTCCTCACATGACAGTCTCCTTCCTGTCTCTCTTCTTCTTATAAGGACACCAGTCATAGTGGATTAAGGGACCACTCTAATTCAGTATGACCTTACCTTAACTAATACCTTATTTGGAAATAGGATCATTGCAGATGATCCTATTTATAAATCAGGTCACATTTTAAGGTACTAGGGGTTAGGACTTCATCAAATCTTTTTGAAGGACACAATTTAACTTATAACAGGATATAAAGGTGGTTAAGAATTGGTCCCTGCTTTGGATAACTCCTAGTCCCGTGTCTTCCCATATCAGGCTTAGAAATTAGAAAAACTTGGCTTTTAAACTCAGCTAAACCCACCAAATGGCCAAGTGACCTTAGGCGAGTTACTCAAGTAATAGTTTCATCTTCCAAAAACTGGGACTAAAATTTGAGAAAATCGAATAAATCAGTGACTAGAGAGTGCATATCAAATGATTAGCACAGAGGACACACCGAATAAATGATATTTTTTCCTTTACCAATACTGGGACATTATTGTACGATCAGTTTATTCATTCATATACTTGTTGTTTCAGCAAAGATTTCTTGAGCCTCTAATGTGTATAGCATGCACTAAAGTATCCTTAATATATTGTAGAAAAAGACAGACATAATCCTTTCCCCCATGGAGGCTACCATCCAACTCTATCCTGGATTTTAGTGACAGAGTTTATTTAGCAACATGATGAAAGTCTGTCAAAGATAAGAAGAATGCTCACTAGTCCACAGTCTGAGTATGCAAGTGTGATAAAGGGAAAAGAAGATAACATTTATTGCATGTTTACATATAGTATATACTGTGCCAGATACATTATATATTATCTCACTGAATCCTAAAACAACCTGGGGAAGTAGTTGTTCATCTAAACAAAACTGGGACTCAGAGAAGTGAAGGAACCTACCCAAGAGCACTCAGCTAGTCATTTCTGGAGCCTCTCTGCGCTCTGCCACAGCTAGGAGTCTGTGCGGTTGGTCAGGAACTTGGCAATCAGATTGAAGACACAGGAGGCAGAGATGAATGAGAAGGAACAGTGGCCCAGTTCTCCTTTGATAAAACACTTGACCCTATGCATTGAAGGGCAGTTCATCTCAAGGCAAACCTCCAGGCCAATTTCTACCCAGCACTGACTTCTTTTCTTTTTATACACATAAGAGAGCAGTTTAAACAAAGCTTAAACTGTGCCCAAAGCCTGCTTACTTTATGCTGACTGGGTTTGGGGAGAACCCCCAGCACACTTTTTCTATGGTTCCTTGAAATCAGAAGGACAAAAGATGCAGTCAGTAGCCACATATGGAGACCCATTATAAGATTCTGATGCCTTTAATTCTGTGCTCTAAGAAACCAGACACCTGTGCATGAACTAAAGCTTTCCAGCTTTCCAGTCTTCCCAACTGATGTCCAGAGTCTTCCCAAGGCCTCACTACCTAAGGACTCATAAAGCCAGTGCAAGGTGGATGAGATCTCCATATGGTTTGTCTTTTCAGAGAAATCCTGGGAGATTAGCAGCTTGGAAGACCATAACAGCCAGGGAGTTGATGTCTGTTTCTATGTTCTTTTCCTTCCTTTTATTGTCTATGTGGATCATATATTCTCTTGGACACCAGCATGAATCCTAAAATCTTTCCAGAATAATATATTTTTTCTTGTTCTTTAGGGTAGCCTACCTTCAAGGATTTTATAGGTATTTTATCCTGAATTTTCTGAAGTTTAATAGGTAAATTACACTTGTTCTATTTGCCCCCATGTGGTTGTGAATTGAAGTCTATTCAATATAGGAAAGGATGACTTCTTAATGACATGGCTGTCAATGAATGTCATTGCAGCAGCTTTCAGAATCTATGCATCAGGAATCCTCTAGACCAGTGGTTCTCAATGGGGGGTAATTTTGCCACACACACACACACACACACACACACACACACACACACACGGGACGATTGACAGTAATTGGAGATAGTTTGGATTGTCATAACTAGTGTGTGATGGGGGTGCTAATGGCAAGGGATGGTGTTAAACACCCTGCAATCACAAGACATTCTCCTACAACAAAGTTATGTACCCAAAATATCAATAGTACTAAGGTTGAGAAACCCTAACCTAGAGGAATATTTTTCTTCTAGTCTTTAGCCACCACCCTGGAAACTCAATGATCTATGTTCCAGGCTCAGAGCAACTACTTACAGATTATTTTAACATGGTCAGACAACTTAATGCCTTTGGACATCAGCTTGCTTGTATGTAGAATGAGGCATCTGACTTTTGGAAAAGAAATTGAAACACATTGAGCCACTGATTGTATTTTGAGGCCAAAGGAAAAAAGAAAAAATATTTATTATTTAAAGACGTTCATTTGAGTTATTTATAATAGTATTACAAATATTATTAAAAAAGCGAAGTTCTGTTTAAATAAAGGATAGTTTAACTATTCGATGGAACGTTATAAGGATCTTACAAAACAGTTCTCATAACATGGAAAATTCTTTTGTTATAACAATAATAATAACAATAATAAAAGAGTAATGGGATTCAAATTTGTATGTACAATAGACCAGAGATTTTTTACTTTGTTTCCTGAACTTCCTTTATCCATATTTCTTATTGTTACATTCATCAGTCTAAGATTTATTCGTTTAAGTAGTATGTGTCTTTATGACCAGACTGTGTGGACTATGGTAGGGTTATAGTTATTTCTTATCTCCAATGTCTTACACATGGAGGGCATTAAACCAATACTAGTTGAGTTTGTTGAATTGTGTACAAGAGCAACAAAGCAAAATACAAAAGCCCCATCTATATAAAAGATCAGAAAAAAACATAAACAAATGCTAACAATGGGAATACTGTTTTCTAAATTCTATTTCCCTGTATTCTCTATTATATATAAAGAATATGTCCTCATTTTACCATAGGCATAACAAAAGAAAAAAACAGAAACAGTATCTGAAGAAATTTTAAAGAAAGACTCTCATGTAAGTGTCTGGGAACTAGCGGTGTTTCCCTCCTGTGTTTCTCACTCCACCCATGGCCCCGTACCCAGGGAGAGTTAGGTGCTATTTTTTGCTGCTGTTAAGATTAGGTACTGACCTCTGTAACAGCACTGATAGCATCCCATTCAACTTTACACTTTGCCTGTCCCACTGCTGTGAGCAACTGTGATGTAAAGTCAGTTTTTAAAAATTTATTTCTGTATCCTTGCCACTGGCCACAAGGCCTTGCATATAAGTGGTGATCAGTACATGTTTTGTTTTTTTATTTTTATTTCAGCATATTATGGGGGTACAGATGTTTAGGTTACATATGTTGCCCTTGCCCCCGCTTCCCCCCCAAGTCCTAGATTCAAGCGTGTCCATCCCCTGGATGGTGCCCATCGCACTCTTTGTGTATGCATATACCTGTCCCCTCCTCCTCCCTCCCCCCTGCCCAACATCCAATAAATATTATTCTTATATGTGCACTTATCTGTTGATCAGTTAATACCAATTTGATGGTGAGTACATGTGGTGCTTGTTTTTCCATTCTTGGGATACTTCACTTAGTAGAATGCATTCCAGCTCTATCCAAGAGAATACAAGAGGCGCTACATCACCATTGTTTCTTAAAGCTGAATAGTACTCCGTGGTATACATATACCACATTTTATTAATCCACTCATGTATTGAGTACATGTTAATTGACAAAACTACTCCATGTAGCATTTACTATATCATATTGTGATTCACTGTAAGGGGAAGTGACTGCAAAATGGCTTCTTTACATGTAGTGCATGCTTAATAAATATAGTCGATTGAACAAATGGATGGACAAAGCCTATGATTTCTGCACTAAACCAACTAAACCAACTTGCCTGTAACAGCACTTGCTTGACTATGGCTATGTTAGCATAGCAAGTTGAACAAAATTGAAATCCCTTCCTTCCGGTTTAGAGGAAAGAACAGAGTTGGATCCTGGCTGGTTTTGCTTGGGGGTAAATCATACAGCTCCCAGATAAATTCTCATTTTTTTTAAAGAGTTCAAAAATGTTTTTTTCAAATTTAGCATCTCTAATACAAGACTGAAATTGCCTGATATCAGTCTAATGGTATGAAAGTTTGGATTTTTTTTTTTTTTTCAAATTCTTGACTTTCAAAAGTTCTTTTATTCTCTGAAAGACTTTAAAATACAAGGATGGTTGGGTTTTAGGTACTGACAATGCAGTGCTTTACTGTTTTGGAGGAAGTTTGAGTAACAAAAATGCTGAACAAGGAGTTCAGGGTAATAGTTACAACAGAGGTTGAGTTTAAATCTTAGCTCTACCACCTGTTAACTCACTGGCCTCTAATGAGGTAGGTAAATGCTTCATGCTTTTGTTTCCTCATCTGAAAAATGAAGGCAAAATTGTGCAGACCTCATAGAGTTGTGGAGAGAAATCCATGAGAAGATGATTGTAAAGATCATGAACATACTATATCTGACACATAATAACCATTCAGTGAAATGAGATATTGTTATCTGCATGCCAGTTTTGCCAGTAACAAGATGTGTAACCTGGGGAAAGTAAATTCAGGGCTTTCTCATCTTTTCTTTCATTTCCCTCTGTAACTGAAGATTTGTACCAGAATATCTCAATTCTTCTTCCCAGATCCTAGGTTTTTACATCCTTTGATTTTAAGGATTAAAAGGTTTAGGAGTCTTGTGAGATGCCTAATTCCTGTGCAGATTCTATAGAACTCAAAATGAATCTGTCGAGTGTGGTCTAATGAGGCTTGGAGGCTGGGGGAAGCTGTCAGGAACAAGAGTGACAGCGGGCAGGCAAAGAGCGTGGGATGTGTGGGAAGAGCACTGGACTAGGAGTAGAGAATTAGGACCTCCCTCAGGTATTGTGTGGCTGCACACATCAGTTCTTCATGGCAGCTCTCAATTTTCTCACCAATGACATTAGAAAGAAATAGCTAGTAAATTCAAGGACTGTCCTCCCTCTACCTTGGATGATTTTGATCTATTTATGTCCTGCCGGGCATGCTATTCCAAATTTATTCTTCTCTGCAGTGTCCGTCCCTCACCACATGGCTGCCCTCCACCTTCAGTCTTCCTATGACTTTAGGTTTTGAGTTCCGAACTTCTCTTCCCATTTAGATGCTAACTTACGAACCACTCTTGTGAGCTGGCTAGAAATCCCAGAATAACACTAGATATGTGTCTGAAGGTCTTAGGGTTCTTTCTGCATCTCCTCTTTTCAGAATGACCGTAATGAGGCTCATGGGGCTAACTGAAGGTTAAGGAAAAACCATCTGGTGCTGAGAAACCAAAAGCAGCAGGAAAATCCTCCACAGCAACCAGAGAGGCTGGAGAAATAGCAGAGCAGAAGCCACCTGGAAACAGATTAATAACACTGAATAAATCATTAAGTCTGAGACTTATCAAGTCTTGCTCCAGAAAGAGCAACAGATGAATGAAGGCAAATTTAGGCTCAGTATTAGAATCAAATTTATAAAAAATGAAATTTGTTAAACAATGGAACTAAGGTGGTTTGAAGGTAGGGAGCTTCCAGCTGGAGAGCAAAAAGTTTTAAGCTAAATGATGGAGAAGGTGGGAGAAAAGGTTTAATGGTCTCCAAATTCTTCTCAGCTCTGAAACTATGGTTCTGTCTATGAATGTATTAATGGCAATGCTCACGAGAGGACCAATATCCGTGGAGCAGCTCTCACGTCAGGTGCCAGGACTATGCTAGAAGCCTGAACATTCTCTCAATAACCCTAAAAGGGGGCCTTAACACTTCCATTTTGCAGATAAAGAAATTGTGACTCCCACAAGGAAAGTAAGTGCATTCCCCAACCTTGTAAGAGCTACAAGAGTGTTTCATTTAAAGCTGGTGAGGAATTCTCAAGTAGCCAGAAATCAGCCGGTTCTTGCTATTTTGACTGCACTGATTTGGGTTCCTGAACTCCTCCATATGGTCCCAAAATAACGGAGTAGATGGTTAGCTGCTTTGCACATAGAAGGGGAAAGAGAGGGGAACAAATGACTCCTTGCGAAGAAGAGGAAGGAGGGATATCTGTAGGGAAAGCTTACCTGGGAGTTCTGTCACAGCTGCCGTTCATTTCACGCTCCCTGGGAGCTGTCCTGCAGGCCCCATGCTAGGCTGTCACTGGTAGAAACTAGCAAGGAGAGAACTCACTCGAGGCTGTTGGACACCAGAGCCTTGGGCAATGGAAGAGCAGATACCAATGGCCAATCTCAGCAGTCAGTAGAAAGCAAAGGAAAAAAAGACTGAGAGAACTGATATGTATAATGTATCTACTTTGTTATAGGCACTGCGTCGTGCTAAGTACCTTTTACACGTTTCTTCTTCTCTTTCTCTTCAACAGTCCTATTAAGTAGGTATTATTTTCTTCATTTTTGCCAGGGAAGAAACTTAGACTAAAACAGTTTAAGGAAAATGTCCTACGTTATTTAGTACACCTAAAATATTAAACCGATTGGTCTGAATCCAAATTCCATATTTTCTACCAAACTATGATTTTCCAAACTCTATTCAGTGCTGTTCCCTTTCATGTTTTCACCATATCTGCACAGCACTTAGACTTCTATTCAACATTTTTAGGTAAGTCAACATCCCTTCTTCTTAAATTTTACTTACATGAGTATATTTTAAAAGGAAGATGTGTAATGTCACCATAAATGGAAAAGCAATTTTACTTGCCATAAATAGATGGCAATAACCAAAATAAATAAACGAAAATAAAATAGTGCGATCAAATTTTTGCTATAGAGTCTAGTGTCTGGAAGGCTCTGTGCCCGAGGCATATTTTCTTTGTTAAAACTGAATATTAGCAAGTGTTAGAGAGGTGCTAAAGATATAGAACACCAAAATGATGTTTTTCTCTTTAGTGTAATCAAAAGGATTAAAAGATAATTGAAATTCTTCTGTGTTTTAACACTGTTTCATGCCGTTTCTCTAGCCCACCCTACCCATCTCCAGCACACCCAGTCTCCATGGTAGTGATGATAATATGAGCTTCTGTTCTGAAATCAAGCAAGTAAGACAAGACAGTTTACTAGATAGGAAGTGAAGAGAAGGATGCAGAAAACAAAAGAATCTGGACTGTTACAGTAACCTCCTAAATGGTCTTCCTGCCACAAGTTTTCCATGTAATACAGGATGGTTTAAAATAGTGACAATTTTCTAATAAGAAATATACAGTGGTTTCTTGTTGCAGATGTAAGTAACTCTCAAATCCTTAGCCTGGAATCTAAGGCCTTGCAAAATTCTATTATGTCCCACCGTCAGCATTACACTGACGCCAAAATGAACCCAAGTGAACCACTCATCATTTCTATTAACTGTTCTCAAAATATCCTGTTTCCTATGCTATTGATAAGCTGCTCTCCATGTTTAAGACTCTTTCCCTATTCCTATAGTGTATCTAAATGTGTCGTGGTGGTGATCAGAGAGATGCAAGCCTGGGGAGACAAGGGTCAGAGAAGCGCAATGTGGGAAGATGTCCCTTAGATTTGGCGATATGGAAGCTCTGAGTAAACTTTGCTGGAATTGTCTCAGTTGCATGCTGGGAATATTAGTGAATTGAGGAGTAAATGGGAACTGAGTAAGCGAAGGTGGCAGACACACATTATTGACTGAGATAAAAGATGAAAAATGAAGTGTTAGAGGGGAACACAGGAGAGCTCTGGGCATGTTTTTGGGCACCATGAGGCAAAAAGGCAGGAAGAAGTTTAAGATCCAAACCTAGAGCACATGGGAGGGAAGAGAATGGGGAAAAAATGTGAAGTTGGCCTTGTACATGAGAAAGGACACTTGGAGAAGCTCACAGTAAAGTGATGACTTTCTGTAAATGGAATGGAATTAGTAGAATGAATCTGTATCACACATTTATCACTCAGTAGCTGGAGAGTCGGGATGTCCCTGGATTTTTGCCTTCTAATATAAAATATTGGGAGAGTCAGATCACTAATACTGTTGTGGACTCATGACATATTTAAAGTTGAAGAAAGTCCAGTCCTCTACAGGCTTTCACCCATGTCACAGAAAGGATGTTTACTGTCTTAACTTTAGCGCTAGAGGATTAATTTCTAAATGAAACCAAATATTTCATTTTCAGAAAGCCTTAAGTATCAGGAAGTTCTCTTCTAAATAGATGTGTCTACCTCCCTGCCATATGGTACCAGTTTGGGCCTTAAAAATTGCTTGAATTCCTCTTCAAGTATGTGTATAGTAATAGATTTTTTTCTTAAACCCAAATATTAGGTCATTTAACCATTTTTATCATATAAGATAATTTCAAAACCTTTCATTTTCTCAGGCGTTCTTTTTTGGATGTACCAATATCTGTTTAAATTGTGATGTTCAAGAATAAAAATATCATCCCAGATTTGGTTTGATCAGGGAAAAGTAGTAAAGAGTTCATTCTAGGCGCTTGGTTTTATTAAGTACAGCCAAGTTGCTGATTGAGATTTATTGAGTACTTAGTATATGCAGGCAATTTTAATTATTATATGCAGACAGTTTTAAATGCATCATCTTATTTAATCTTTATAATAATCCTATGAGGTTGGAAGTATTAATATTCTATATCACAGATTGGCAATTGGAAGGCATGGTGGGTTATGTCATTTTCGCAAGGTCCCTGAGCTGGCAAATGGCTGAGCTGGGATTTGAACTCAGGTTCGCTTGACTTCCGAGTTCAAGCTTTTAAGTGCTACATGGTGACCTCACATGTTTTGGTGTATGTTTATTCATTTCCCTTCCATGCTGTACTCGTGCAGATTTCCTGAACCAAGTGCTGAGCATGGAATGTGGCATACAGAGGCACTTGCTAAATGAAGTTGAATCCCCATGGTGTAGATATTACTAGCTCCCATTTTGCAGAGGAGAAAACTGGGGCTCAGATTAATAACACATATTTTCTAAGAGCCTACTAAGTGCCAAGCACAGCAACGTTGCTGAAAGTGCAACAACACTAAGTGCAGAGTTTTGTGAAAATACAGAGTCCTATCTCTGGACTCAAAGGTCAACATGGTTTCCACAAAACCACAGCTTTTTCACCCAACAAAATCACTCAGAATCAATGTAGCAGAATGAAGTTTGCCACCTCTGGCAAAAAACCAAACCAAAACAAAACAGCCAAAAAACAACAACGCCAACAAAAACGTTTAGGAAACTGAAGATGTTCTCTTTCAGTAGGCTCTGGAGAGAAAGAACGGCTGTGCTTTGGTGAGGAAAACATAATAATGTTCATGTCAAGAAGTAGAGGCTCTCTTTACCCTCTCCCCACAAATCTAAAGTGGTTTTTTTTATTATTAATGCCCCTTCCCTCCCCGCAAATGTGGCATTCTTTTAAATACGTACTAAAAGTGTAAATCAGAACAAAGACCATATTTCACGCCAAGAGGCTTGTATATCCATCAGGTATTTATGGCGCTGCTGTTAGCCAACTCTTCCATCTGGGATGTCTTTAGTCATCTTTCATCTGGTACACCTATTAGAGGCACGCCAGAGCCATCCATAACAAAGGGCTCATCTTTTAGAACTCCTTTGGCAGGAGGGAGAAATCCAAAGGTTTCCCATAAAGCCTGTGTTTCGAATTGGGTTGAAAGCAGTTGTTTGATATGATAATGTCTTTGGGGAAAACTTGGCCCTGCCTCTCAAGGATAATAGAGGACAATTATTTTATTCTGTTGTGCTGTCTAATGAGGAACCATCTATTAAAAGCACAAGGGTTTGTGTAATCTACAAATTATGGAGGAAAGAGATTGCAGATTCTTTCCCCTCCCTCCCCCAAGACTAAAAGCTGTGGCAAAAAAAAAAAAAAAGCCTTTTATCCTTTCTAAATTGGGTAGTGAATACCTGTTATCATCTAAAACCAGTTAAAAAACAAAAACAAAAACAGAGGAAAGACTTAATGGACTCTCCCATTAAATATAACCAAATATTCCTGGAACCGAGTTGTTTCACCTATACTTGCCAGTCTTACTCTGTTCAAGGGAAGATAAAATCTAAAATATAAACATGAACTTTTTTTTTAATAATCATTTCCAAAGAGATGAATGCATCGCTGGGAGAAAACAACAGCTTTAATCGTCACTTCGAACACCACAATGCTATTTCATTAATCCCTCGACAGAATGCCTCATTATTAAAATAATATGCTGGGAGCTCTTAGTCCAAAAAAGCCAGGAGACAAATTCACTGCTAAAATGTTCCAGAATGTCTCAGAAAGAAATAAAACTACCAGAACTTGCATCCTATTCCAAATGTAGACACAATGTCCACGAGGAACTGTAATTCCTGTTGACGTGCCTGCTCAGTGCAGGGTTGGAAATGGTTCCAAACACATGAACCCGTGCTGGAGGCCAGGCTAACTGCTCCCATCCTCAGCCCAGAGACAGAGGCACAGGCCTGCAAGTGTGTCCTATCAATTAGACATTCCGAACAGAGAAGGGCTGACTAAATGCATGGGGGTGAGGAAGCTGCAGGGTTTTATGCCTTATTAATTGGACATTGCTATTTAAACTCTTGAAGACTCCAAATGGCTTTGGCATGCAGTCAGAACCATAAAATAAATGGACTCAAGAAGTGAAAAGGAATACTCTGAGGTAGGCCATTTCCTGTTCCTCCCTAGAATCCTAAACTGTATCTGGTACCAGGATTTCAAGCTCAAATCTCAGCTGAATACTCAGCTAGCCTATAAATGCTGCTGCAACTGTAATTGAGACTTTTCTTCTCCTTTTAGTTCTGGCCTCTTCAAGAGGTGGTGGCAGGAATAAATAACCACCTTTATTTTAAGTCGGTCAACGGGTATGCATCTGTGAAAGAACGTGCCCAGTAAAACAAAACCTCGCTTGATTGTGTGTGTGTGTGTGTGTGTGTGTGTGTGCGCGCGCGCACGCACGCGCGTGTGGCTAGTAGGCCTTCAAGTCACGGTACCTCCTCTTCCTTTCCAGTGAGTCTTCCAGTGTGAATCATCCTGAAAAGAAGTGTAGCTCTAGCACTAATCATGGGAGAGGGTCTGTTTCTGAGGGAGAAGATGGCAGGAGAAACCAGCATAGGTTCTCGGTGTCTTTGCTGCTTTGAGAATCAAGACAGTCTTCTGAGAGTAGACTGCTTTATCCCATGAAAATGAGCGGAGTCAGTTGACAAAGCGGACACCCTGTCATCAGTGTCACCATCCTCACCATCTCTCCTCTCATGTGTCTGGCAGATGATGCTTTCAGACCTGGTCACCAGTGACGGGCCGAGAGGTCCTCCTTGAGGGATTGATGGTGTGCTGTTTAGAGTGCAAAGAGACCAGCTGACTAGGACTACTGGGAAAAGCCAGGGTAGGAGCACTATAACACTAAGCCCAGTACGGCTGTGCTTTGAAGAGATTGCCAAGGGAGAGGAAGGGAGGGAAGAAAGGAGCCGCCCTTTTTGGCCACCTGCTCTGTACCAGATGCTCTTTTAAAAGCTTCACATACATTATCACACTTAAACCTTGCAACAGCACTTTGAAGGAAGTGTGACTATTCCCATTTTATAGATGAGGAAACTAAGGCTTAGAGATCTTAAAGGACCTTGTCAAGGTGCAGGCTATGGACTTGAAAGTTGAAAACTACATCTGTATATGCCTGAAGTCCTGGCAGTTTCCGCCAAAGGCTCCTTATGCCATTTCATGTGAATAATGATACACCCCCACCCCCGCCCAGCACCCTGTACCTCCTGCCTACCCTGGTGTTTGTCTGTACCAGCTCTCATCTTAGTGTTTTTCACTGGGGTCTGTTTGATGTCTCAGTAATTGACCAGGGCCTCCGCTCATTGTCTTGGCTTAGGTGACTACTATTCTTTTTCTTCCAAATAAAACCAAATCTTGGCTCCAACATTCTATTTCCTTGCACTCGTGTTGGCACACTGTAAGGAAACATGGGCAGCCCTGGCAATAGGCAGAGAAGTGTGCTGTGCAGATTCAAACCTCCCTCTATCTTCTTTTATTAATTTAAGATATAGTTCAGTATTAAGAGCATGGGCTTTGGGTTCACTCAGAACTGGTTTCAAACCTGCATATTCCTTCTCATTAGGTGGGTCACCTTGAGCAAGTCACTTATGTCCATCGGCCTCAGTATTCTCTTCCACAAAATGGGGATAGGGATGTGTTCCACCCAGATTTATTGTTAAGATTATATGCAGTAATGTATGAAAGCACTAAGCATGCTGTACAGTGAGCACTTAATACATGGAACCTATTACTTAGGATAAATGTTTGAAATTAAATGGTCACCGTATTTATTTTAGAGTTGATGAATGAAGCTAACATCCCAGGGAAGAAATGAAACAGTACTATCAGAGAACACCTTCCCCTAGGATGCTGAGGTCCCTTCCTACCTCTTGGTGGAAAGTATTCTTTGCACTGCAATTTTTCACGTCTTACAAGGTTCAATCAATACAATTGATTTAATGATTAATTTATTGTGTTCCTCAGTAAAAGCCCAGCATTGACTTCTTAAAATGGAACCTTATTATATTTTAGACAAGCAAAACTAATTGGCAGCAATCATTTAAAGGGGAAGCACAAAACATTCTAAACATACACACAAAATCAAAACCAGTAATGATAAAAAAAAAAAAAAAGCCTTGTACTAGTTTAAGAATGAAAAAGTGGAGGGATGAGTTGAAGTGTTAGTGCTTTCTGATTTGCTCGGCTTGAAAGATCATTCGGACCAGCTACACTTGTCTGTGCACTGACATTGTTCGTGACCTTTACATCTTGTCCTCTCCGTGAGGACTTCAGGATTTTTTCCCTGCTATTAGTATTAGGAATAGTTGTTTTCTTCATTGGCTCATGGTTTGTTTTTATCTCAGAGACTAAAACCAATGAGACCTCCATCCTTTCATTGGCTTATAGAAGATGCAGAGACAAATCTATGTCCTACCCATATCCTTGTGTTGCATCTCTAGTTAAGCATGTTTTATATTGTTTCATTTCATAAGCATTTTTATTTCTACCATTATTTCCCTTTGCTTCATCTTGCCCACCAAACATAAATGGATTACCTAATGGAATTTCAATGCATCTTTTTAGTTGCCTGTAGGTATACTTGGAACAAGGTAAGGAATATATAAACTAATAAATGAATACAGAAATAAGCAAAAATAAAGTCTGATTTCCTGTTCTCCCATGCCACAACCTAGCTTTGTAGTTGGTTACTTGCAGCAGTATTTGCCTTCTGTCGAGAGAAAAATGGACCCTACCAGCAGCTACTCAACCCGGAGGTTGGTTCTTTCTTTCCTCTCCTGCCCTCTCAGCTGCCTTCATGATAAAGTCTGAGAGAGCTGGTGAGCCTCCAACTGGAGGCTGTGAGAGGTGGTTCAGGGAAGGCATCAGGAGGCTGACTTGGCCACACGGTGTCAGTCTTGCAGCATTGGTAGGAGGACCCTGGACCTTGTCTTTGGCAGCAGGAAATGCTCCCAGCTTCCCTCACACAACTCTCAGGTGAACTAGGATGAAATAGCATTTATTAGAGTTGTTCTGGCTTTTTTTTTTTTTTCCCTGCTCCAGAGAGAAGGGATAAGGGCTCTTTTTGATACATACCTTCCCAGCTGTGCTGTGTGTGTGTTAAGTTTAAGGCAAGGGAAGGAACAGGGATCTAAAAAATAATAATAATTTTCTCTGCCAGGAGCCCTCTTGATGAGCTCGTGCACCCAGCAGCACACAGAGAGGGCCTGCTGAGACAGCCAGGGGTCCGGGCGAAGTCCTGGGCTTTGAAGCCTGACAAACCGGGGTGTGCATCTGAGCCCTCATTCCCTAGCCCTGCACCCTTACTAGCTGTGTGATTGACCTCAAACAGTTTTTAAACTTTCTGTGCTTCAGTTTCCTCATCTCCAAAATACCATTTATAATACCTATTTCAGAAGAATGCTGTGAGAATTAAATTGGGTTGGGCTTATAGAGCACGGGCTTATAATAGGTGCTCAATAATTAAGAGTTAACTCTCAATAATTGAGAGTTATTGATAAAATGTGAGCTGGAAATAGCTGCTATTTATTTTAAGATTAAACTAAATCTTGCTCATTTTCCTAGTGACTGCAGAAACTAGGCAGAAGGTGAATGTAAGTGTGTGTGTGTGTGTGTGTGTTTGTGTGTGTGTATGTATGCTCAAGTGACATGTATAGGAAGTAAAATGTTCCTAATATGTCACATGAGACAGTTGCTGAACTGTATCCTAACATTTCTTTCCTTGCCTGACATTCTATGACTTTCTTCTAGTGAGAATGAGTACTGCTAAGATGCTCACTAATGACCAAGGGCAAGGAGCAGCCTATCCCCAGGACCAGAGCTCACGAACCCTGTGCTCTGGCATTATTTGCACCAATTCTCTGATGTTCTCAGTGCTGGCAACAGCCTGCTGTACAGAACAGAGGCTTGGGAGTCAAATGTAGGTAGGAATTCTAGCTCCTGGACTTACTAGCCATGTGACCTTGAGTAATCATTTACCTCTTCAAAGTTTCACTTTCATCACTTGTAAAAATGGGGATAATGACACTTAATTATTAGTGATTGTTATTAGGGATTAAATGAGATAGCACAAGGGAAAGCCTTGAACACAAAGGAAACATGAAGTCCCTGGTGAATCTCTCCCGTTTGCTTAGATGAATGCTATCAGAACTGCCCAATCTGAAGGATGAAGTTGCTCCCTAGACCTGTACCATCTCTAGAAACTGTCTTGCTTCAGAGATATGTAAAGGAGAAAAAAATACAAGTTCTCTTTTAAATACATGAAGTTGGAGGTGTCTATTGGATAGGCATGTGGAGATATCTTCTGGGCTTTGGAAGAAGTCTAGGTGGAGATTTGGAAGTCCCCTGAATTGACTGAATTACATTCATGTAAATAACTTTCTTCTTGGCATTTCCAGTCCCACTTTCCTCCCTCAGTTCAATTTAACATGTGCTGTTAGGCCCTGTTTTCTTTCAAGGAACCTTAGGCTGTATAGCGATACTGTTCTTCCAGTTGGCTCATCCATTCTTGCTGGGACCACTTAACATTCCTTCCCAGGTATCACTGAATATGGACTCCACCTGGAACCTTGAAATCATGTTTCCTAAGCCATGGATTCCTGCTTTACTAAATTCAGAGTTTTGAGATTGACTAGTCTCTAGGTTGACCTATGATATGATATTTTAGTAGAATCCCAGAGGGGTGCCGTTAGGTTATGGATAGCAAACATTCTCTTTTTTTAGAAGTGGAAACTGAGGCCTAGAATAGAATCTAAGTGATCTTTCCCATCACTATGAAAGTCAGAGCCATCATATCAGCCTGCCTCCTTACTTATAAGGAGATGATACAGGTTATGATCCAGATGGTATTTCAACTACTTATGAGGCCAAGGGATTAAAGCATAGCCCTTCTTATGAGCCAGCTGTTTTAAGAAAGAGAACTTTTTAATGACCTTAACACATAGAACCCTTCATTAATATGGATTATTGTGACACAGATTTAGACTCATCATGGGTTAAAAAAATCCCACCCATCGAGTATAGTGATGGAACAGTGTTCTCATAAAGGCAAGAATCATATGGAGTGAAGCTATGCAGGGCATCCTATATGCTTGTCTAGTCTTGGCCAATATTTCCAGTATGATTATAGAACATGAGTCCTTGGGGTGCTCAGTTAGAAAAGCTGACTATATTCTTTCCCTGTCATATTCTTAAAGGTTCACAATGAAAATTAGCATACTAAAAGTTCTAATTCTAAAGAAATCTTTTCACAGTTTGTACTTAGTTCAACTCCATACTTCCAAATCATAACTAACCATAAAAGTTAAAATAAAGCATACATTAGCATTCCATAGAATAAGCATTTTGTGAAATATTAGTATCTTACATATTTTGAAATTTTGACATAAAAACTCTTTTGAGTACTTTATTGGTTTTTATCTTTAATCTCTGCAAAAGCCCAGTGACACAGACATTGTTTAGAATCATTTTATGATGAGGAAATGGGGCTCAGGAAGGTAAAGGAATTTTCACAGGCTCACACGTGTCAATATGCCCTGCTTTTCACATTCTGTTTTTTGTTATTTTTTATACATCCGTGATGTATTCTTCCTCTGTGTCCTTGCTCATAATGTTCTCTGGGCCTGGAATTCAATTCTCACCTTTCCTGGCCGGGGTCTTATTCCCTCTCTCTTAAGATCTAGGTCAGGAATCATCTCAGCTAGGTTATCCTCCTCCATGACCCAATAGAACTCTCTTTACCTCTATCTTAATATTGTCCACTTTATTTTGAAAGTATCTACATGCCTCCTTTTCCCAATAACTTGTAGGGTCCTTAAGAGCAGGTGCTATGTCTTCATTTTTTGTACACCTACTCACGTGCACAGTGCTTATCTTATAATAAATACATATTTATTGAAACTCCTAGAGCAGAGACTCTACGTCTTTCTTTTGCACTGAATGGAAGTGAACTGAATTGAAGCCAATTCTCTATAGCTTCAAAGCCCCAAACATTTCCCATTACCCCACACTGCATCCTATTTTAGCCATAAGAGTTCAATTACATTTGGCCCAAATAACCAATAGACCTATTTCTGCTCCCATGGTAGTTGATAATTCTGTGGAGAATTATAGTGAGCAAATTTGGGAGGAGAATGGGCACCTAAACTTAAATTTCTATTACAGCAAAGACTGCATTAGCAATCTATATATAAATCCCTTAGTGCAGGGCCGGGAACAAAGAAAGCTCTCAGTAAACATTAGCTATTATTTAAGCTGTTAGAATCTCAGAGAATGAGTTCAGCCATTGTTAATAAAACTTTTGTTTTCATAATGTCATGAGTCAAAGATTAGGTTCCAGAATTTTTGTTGATGAATACTTTGGCTGGTAGATCCAACCTAAAATTTTTGACCTTTCTCTGCAAGTTAAGTTTCTGGTGCTCAGAGCAGATATAGGTGACTCAGAAGCCACTTGGCGAGACATTCTGGCATAGGTGGGGTTGTTTCTCTCAGAGTGAGCTCCTTACCCACAATGGACACTATTATCTGCTATGGAAGTATCATTAAAACTCAGAAAGAATAGCTCTGCCTGGAAATCAAGTTAAATCTTCCTTTCCCCTACCCTGCCTCCCACGTCCGGCACCATCTACCAATCAGGAGAATAGGACTCTGAAACTTAAGCTTCCTCGCATTTTTTGCAACTTTGCCATTATATTTCTTTAAGAATAGGTTTATAGGGTTTTATTGTGTATGTTTCTATGTGTTACTTTTGCTCCTATTGAAGATGTTGAGGCATGCACTTCTCTCCCTGCCTCCTCTCTCCCCATATCTGACACTAAACCCTGAAGGTAATTATTCATAAACAGCCCCCACATTCGGTCTCTGGCTTATTCACAACCTCATGTTCCTCCAGGGCATAATATTTTATTATCACATAGTAGGCACGGGGTATAGAACTTGTGGCCTTCTAGGTCCTTAAGTGCAACCTTTTGACTGAATCCAAATTTTACAGCATAAATCCTTTTATTAAAAGGGGTGCAGCAGAGAAAGACGAGCTTTCCTTGCCTCTTGCCTCCTTTCATGCTTAAAAAAGAACAATCTTGAAATCAGAAGGCTGCAGGTTCCCCACCCCTAGCACTCATTCAAATAAATCATGTCAGTTCCATGCCTCAAGATCTCCCGTAAGTCCCAGGAAAACTTGGAACTACTAACCTGGTAAGCACAGTTCTTTATAATCTATCCCCATCACGTCTATAGCCATAGCACTTATCATTTACCTCTCCCTGTCCAGGTATACAGGTGCACATCACATGTTTAACCATCTCTACTCCGTGTATACATGTTCCTTCTGTCAAGAATTCTCTTCTTCCCCATGTGTTTGGCAATTCCTACTCATTCTTCAAGACTTGACCCAAGCATTCCCTCTTCTGGAAACTGCTCTTTCTCCTCAAAGGCCATGCATGTAGCTATTCCTCCGGGCTTCCACAGAGCTTTGCCAGGCTTCTCTTGTGTTGGTATACACAGTTCATTTCTCTACTTTCTTTGACTAGAAAGAGAGTTCTGGTGATGACTGAAGGACATTTTGTTGGAGAAACAAAGGGGTCAAATGACTACTTGCCAAGGGGCACTCTATCTTCCCTTGTGGCTGGGATATAAAATTTAGCCTGAGTATACCTTTTGCTAGGGAGTCCCCAAGACTGGGAGTGCCAAATTGAGCCAGATGGGTACCATGAGACAAGGAATATGGGGAAACTAGTTACTTGGGACTAATTCCAAGCACGGTCTTACCGTTCTCCCTGGAAGTTTACTTCTGATTCACTTATTCCACATGGAGTCTATTCCAGCTTCCCAGAGTAGGCAGGGGTTCAGACAAAAACCCTGGCAAGGAATAACTGGGGCACATGTGGTTGGCATCTTTCATATTTTCTCAGGAGCCTTCACTGACTGAGCAAGGATTTGGGTTCCTGGCTCTATCACAAGCACACGTTATAATAACCAGCATATTGAATGGTATTTGTTTCTGTTTCTTTCTTCCCTGTTATATTGTGAGCTCTTTGTGTCTGGGGTCTAAGGTGCACCTTGGCTCTTGTTCTAGTCCTCAGCTGGGCCTTGTAGCTACGGCAAAACAGAGCAGAGGAAGCTTGGTGTCTAACGGTGTGGACTTTGGAGATAGTCAGCTTTGGTTCAAACCTCACTTGTACCACTTAATGGGGTGTGACTTGAGTCAAGTAAGTTATATAAGCTTTCTGTGCCTCAGTTTCTTTATGCATACAGGGAGGACTATAACGGTATCTTTCCTATATTGTTGTTAAGACGATCCAATGAGCTTATGTGTATAGAAAATTTGTGCCTGTCACATAGCAGGCATTGAATAAATGCTGCTTATGATCATTTTTATTCCTCCAGGGCATAATACAGTAGGTACTTAATAAGTATAAACAAATAAGCATTAGATGGCAAGTTTTTCAAGGAACTGTGTAAGTTGGCTTGAGGAGGGGTGGTGTTATATAAAGAGCAAGGGTTAGGAGTCAGAATGACGAGTTTGAACTATGGCTGTGCCACCTCCTACTTTCATTAACATGGACAAGCCATGTAATCTGTCCCAGCCTCAATGATATCTTATTTCATCCTAGAAGTAGCTTTTCATATCACAATCTATTTTATTTTTGTCTCTGCACAGTGGCTGGCACCTTGTTCTCTAGACAGAGAGCTGCCTTCTAATGAACTGAAGCTTTGGGACAGAGAACACCAAAGCAGGGAGCAGCAAGGAGTCTCAAGTGACCTGCAGCTCTCAGAACTCTGAATTCTACCTTCTAAGCAGATACACTTTGCGTGTTTATGACCCAGTCTTTGATTTGGGCACTGGTTTTATGAAGCAGAAAACAGATGAGGATTACATATCTTACTTACCTTTAGCAAAATCTATTAATTTGACTATATTTTGAAAAAAGGTCAGTTAATCCAGCTAATGCATCTGAATTTTGAGAATTTAAAAAATGTAGTCATTTCAATTTCAATCATATCTGAAAATTTTAACAATCCCAAATAGAGGTTTTTCTGGGATCTGTTTTGATGAAAAAGTGAAACGGTTAAGCCTGATTAGGGTCTGGGGTGGGAGCAGGCGGTGGTTGAGTAAGGTTTACTGAGTGTTAATTTTACGCTGAGGCTTTTCATTATCTGTCATCCTAACAACCACCCTGTTAGGCATTATTAAGCCCATTTATAGATTAGGAAACTAGCACATGATCACAGACCTCAAGAGCAGCAGTTCCAGAATTCAAAACCAGATTCTTGCCCTTTCTAGTACCCCACACTGCTTTACCAGGCAGCAGCAATGATTCTCAGGGCCTGGCATGTACTCTGGGCTCAACGAATATTTGTGGTGTGATGAATGGATGGATGGATGGATACTACCAAATTCCCAGCAGGGTAAAATGCGTTACAAAGTCACAACAGGTGCAGAGAGGTTTAGGGAGTTTAGGGAGACAGAAAGTTCCTCCTCGTTGAGTGCCAAGTGACTGAGAGGAGAATAGCACCAAGTTCAACAAGTGCCGACAGAGCCCACAAACATCTGTAAGAAAAGGAACAAGCGTTTCAGACGCCTACCCTCCAGCTCCATTTGCTGAGTTGACAAGTTAATTACTCAGCTATCAGGAGATAACTTGGTAGTGGTAACACGTGTAACTGTGTAATTATCAGGGGTTCTGGTAGTCGCTGTGTAATTATCAAGTAGTTTTCATGAAACAACATGTGTTTGCTTGCAAATATACAATTAAGCGGTGTTGCCACCGTTAACTATGAAACAAAACCAGCATCTGGCACTTAAGGTACCAGCTGTGGGTCCCTATGATTAAACTTTTTGAAAAATAGGACCAACTTTTCAAAAGGCGCCAAATCACAAAAACCAACAGAAACACATCTGATGCCATCAATAATTCTATGCTTTTGCCCCCCAAAAATGGTTTCTTATTTTCCTATCATACTTAAAAAAAAAAAAAATCCTGTCTATTCTTTAAGGTAAAGTTCAAATGCCAGATCTTTTCCTTGTATTTTGTAGATTCCTTTAAATAAGGTTTAAATTCTGCCTCCCTAACTCTCTAAACCTCTTTGCACCTTTTATGACTTTGCACACATTCTACCTTGCTGGGAATTTGAGGGTATTCATCTATTAGTGATGCCACCAATATTTACTGAGCCCCTATTATGTGTCAGGCCCCGTGCTAGGCAATGGGAATACGGTCATCGACAAAATAGATATGGCCTCTACAACCACAAACTTTGCAATATAGGAGGTAAAACATGTATATACACATAATTACAAATGTGCTAAATCTTTTAAAAGAAGAAGCAAAATCTAGTGCTATGAGTGTTAATTCTCTTATTAAAATTACTTGAAAGTGATAACTCCAAGTCTTATTTCCTCATTTGTTCAATAATTATTTATTTGTACATACTTTGGGCTATTTGCTGTGTCATGTGCTACGGATTTCACAATAAACAAGACAGACGTTGTCCCTGTGTGTATAAATTCTCAAGGCATCTACCTCCGGACTTGGCACTCATCAAGTACTCTGTGCATACTTGTTCTTGCCAATGACATCATTTGACACCCTAATATAAATTTATTAACATGATTATCCCTGTGTTGTCCAGGAGAATCTAGTGATGTATATTATAAGTATTATAATAAAGTGTTATTATTGGTCACATAAGATAATGCCCTAGAAGTGAAAACTTAGATATATAATTTGCTACTATATTTTCTTAAAATTTCTCTGCTTATTATAAAATCTTTGAAGAAAATTTGGAAAATATAGAAACAAAGATGAAAATTATCACACCAAATTCTCCCATTCAGAGAAAGAATCCATTTCCTCCCTGTTTTTTTCAACCGTATTTTTTAAAGGTAAAAAGTTTGTGTTTTCCCTTTGTTCACTTAGCAGTAGAGCACAGGCATTTCCCTGTATTATGAAAAAAATCTTCTCAATTTTTAATGACTGTATTATATTCCACTGTAGATGGACCATAGTTCTTAAGCATTTTCTTAATGCCTGAATATATCATTCATTCATTTAATATTTATTTATTTAGTGACTACTCTTTTCAGTACTGTTCTGGGGACTGGAAATATAGTAAAAGTTAAAACTGATAAAAACTCATAAGAAGTTTATATTCTAGATGATAGATAACAAATAAAAAAGTAACTGCATATGTTTTTTTGCCAGATGATGTGAGGTAAAACAAGAGGAAGACAATACAGTACGCAAAAAGGTACTATTTTTGATAGCCTGGTCAAGGAGAGTGTCACTGATAAGGGGTTATTTGAGTAAGACCTGGGGGAGATAAAATTCACCATGCAGGAATTTAGGGCAACAGATGGAACAGCAAGTGCAAAGGCCCTGGGGCGGGACTGTGCTTGATGTGTTCAAGAAAGAGAAAGGAGGCCAGTGTGGCAGAAGGACAGTCAGTGAGAAGGAAGAGTATTAAGTGAGATCAAAGCAGTAAATGGGGGTGGTGGAGTGTGAACCCCTTAGGACCTTGTGGGTGGCCGAATGTCATCAGGACAAATGAGGAGCTAAAATGCTTGCATTTTAACAGATCACCCTGGTTGTCATGTTGAGAATAGATCGGAGGAAACAAAGCATCCAGTTAGAAGACTATAACAATGATGCAGAACTATTTTTCTGGCCTTTGAATTAAAAATAACTTGAAACAAATCTTCATTATAAAAAGTTTAGTAAAATTTTACAGAGAAGTAAAAAGAAAGTTTCATGGATCCCCATACTCGGCTTCAGCATGAACAACACATGACCAATTGTGCTTCATCTATACACCTGCTGGATTTTTAAAAAAACAAATTTCAGACATATACTTTTATCTCTAAACCAGGAAAAACTTTCTAAGCTTAAAAAGCAGTGAAAAAAAAAATCTCCCCAAAATTTTATAGAAATTCCATAGTCTAGAATTAAAGGTGACTAGACATAAAATAGTATACCTGGTTAAATATTCACATCAAATATACATAAAGTTCGTATTATTATATGTAAATGATTCATAGAATTGGATAAGAAAAATTGCTAATATTCCAGCAGATGTTTGGGCAAAGTACATGAAAATCTTTTTTAAAAAGGGATACAAAATTACACTAGAAAGTTTAATCTCACAAATAATCAAATCAAAACAATCCAAATCAAAAACAAGATACTTTCCCTCCCCCTCATAACTTACTCCCTTCAGCAAAACTGAGGGTGTAGGGTGGGGTTCAGGGGTGCATATTCAAGCACTACCGGAGGTTCAGCAAATTGACTGTGTGTATCAAGGACTTTGGAATGATATTCCCTGTGATCTAGTAACTCCAATCCCTTTGGCATTCATTCCGGCATTATTTAGAATGCAGAAAAACTGGAACCAACTTTGGTGCCCAACCATGTGCTAGAATCTTGATTATTTTATTCCTTTAAAAACTTCCGTGGGGTATTTTTGATTCATAGTTGAATCACATACCTGAGCATTAATTATCTTCTGCCTCATGTTGTTCTATGATTCCTTCATCTGTGCTAGGTCTGTCTTTCCATTCGGTCCCATCTCATCCACCCACTTACTTCCCTGGAGCAAGTTGACCATTTGATACCTGTCTAGATCTGCCAAACTCCCATGTGGAAATTGACCTATGGTTGCTAGTTCCTCTCCTTGTTCCCAAAATAATAATATTACCCAGTCAACAAGTAATCTCTTAGCAGAATTAACAATTCCCAGTTATTTCATCTCCTAAATTTTCTCCATTCTTTCTCTCTTCACCACTGCTTCACTCTGTTCCACTATCATTTCTTTTCTAGATTACCTTCTAACTGAGTCTGCCTACCTCCACCCAAGTGTCTCTTCATTTTCCATAATGTGGTTGGAAAAAAACTTTAAAATGTGAATCCAGGTCTGTTGCTCAGAACTGTCCAGTGGCCTCCCACTGCTTTGGATAAATTCATGGCCTTAACCCTACCTGCAACCTGCCTTCACCTCCCACTGCAGCCCACCCCATACCAACCCACCTTGTAGTCTAGACTGCCGCTAACCATTCTGCATTTCTTCCAGTCCTTGCTACTGCCAAGGCTCTGTTCCACCATAGGAGTTTTGCATATATTGGAACATTTCCCCTCATCTACTGTGAAAAACAATGCTGGTGCTCTCTTTGATATCCTAAGAGACTTTTCCATCAATTTTTTGCACCTTTTCCTCCTGTGGGCTTTCACTCCACCTAGCACTTTCAGCTTCTTTGTGGAGGACTGGCCTCTGGTTACTGCAGCCTCTTTGCTGACAGGAGGTGTCTACACATTTAAGCCCCCCTCCCGCAGGGGCCTTTAACCAATGACTAAATGAGAGAGTTTGAAAGACAAGCAACATTGCCACAGGTCAAGGACAGCTGTGAGGCAAGGCACGCAATCCAGAGTTCCCCTGAAAGATCTGGCCAAAGCTAGTCTCTGCACCGTTTTGCTTAAGAGGACACCATTGCTTGGCTTCCTCCCCTTCTCTGCTCTCCTCCTCATGCCCTTACCCATCTCTCCGCAGTAAATCACTAGCGCAGGAATTTGTGTTTCAGGGGTCCTTGTCTCAGATACCTATGTAGCTTGTACTCATTGTTTAGATCTTGGGTCAAATGTCACTTGTTAGGAATTCCTGACTACTTAAAGTTCTCTCCTCACCCCAAATGATGAGAATCTCTCCCTTACAGGACATTCCAATAAAAATTATATGTGTTGGTGAGAATTTTTGTCCATAAGCCACATAAGGCAAGGGCCATGTATGTTTGACTTATCATTGTGTCCCCAGTGGTTGGCATAGTAGCACAAGAACTATCAACAAAGATTTTTAAGTGAATGAATAAAAGTTGACCTACCATAAGTTTAATGAACGTGAGTATGATGACAGATGAAAGATTGCATTATACAAACCTTTTTAACCAAGTATCTGCTATACAGCAGGTACCAAAGTGGGAAATAACAAGTTTTCATATTGTCTTACCCATAGTAGGCACTTAATAAATATTTGCAAAATGAAAGAATAAACACATGATGTATGAATCAGTTCTAAAATGGAAAATTATAATCTAGTTGGGGAAAATTAAAAAAAAAACAAAACAACTCAGGATTTGTTTATTTATATCCCAGAGGTTGTCCAATTGATCTTAAAGTTCCTTTAACAAAGAGAAGAGTTTATCGTTTTTGAATTTCAAGCAGCTGGTCTATTGTCAGTGTTATTTGAATATATTTGGCTGAGACCAAGGTAGCTGTAAGAAGCTGAGGCTCATTATAGCTCAGCTATTTTCTTTGCCTTCACCCTTACTTCTGAGATTATTCTTGGAATAATCTCCTTTTACAACTGCTTAGAAGTAAAATCAGTGGAAGTTTCATGACTTTATGGCCAGTTTATTTTTGAAGTCCAAAGGGAGGTCCTCAGTTTCACATATCTTAAGTTGTGAGATCCTAAACCCGTATTTTAGGGCATTCCGATTGCTGAAGTTTCATAAACTAAAATCAGAACCTTAAGATGGAAGATGAAGTTGCTCTCAAGTAGAGACTAGTTTTGAATTCAGAAGTTCTTACTCCAATAAAATTCAGAGTATATATCAAATACTTCAAAAAAAAAAAGTTCTTACTCCAAATTCTTCCCCTCCTCCAAAGTTATAAGAATGAGTGCTTGCCCTATATTAATAACACATATTACAGAGTGAATTGTCTTTTTTTTTTAAAAGCTCCAATTCCAAGCAATTGGTTGGCTTTTAGATGAAGAGATTAACACCTTTACTGTACTGAGATCAAACTAGACTGAACTGAATATGTTGAGGATAAATTTCAAGCTGATTCTTGTTGAAACTCTTATTCTGGAATATCATATGTTATGCTAAGAAAAGAGAACATTTGTCCAGTGGATAATTAACAATTGCTCTGATTTATGCTTTATTTGGAATTTTTTATATGAATAATGTTAGGTTTGACATTGTATATTTCATAATATAAGCAAAGAGTTATTGAACATATACTAAGTATAGCACATCTTTGTGTTAATCTAAATATAAAAACAGAAAAACCTCAAAAATTTAATAAATCACATATATATGGATTAATCCCACTGTGTTCCAGTTTTAAGCCACCCCCTCACTAACTCAGCACACCCCAACTAAAGGAAACTTGGCAACATTTGGTATTTCCTTTGGAACTGTGTATAGATTTCTATGAAGTATTGTAGTATACTGGCTAAGAGCATGGACTTTGGAGCTAGATTACATGGGTTCAAATCCCCTTCTGCTATTTATTGTCTGAGTTCAGCAGCAAATTGCTTCACATCTATTTAGTTTTGTCCTTGGGAAAGTCACCTACCTTTTTCTGTTATCTGAAAGCTAATGATAACAATAGTAACCACCTCAAAGCCTCTTTTTGTAGGGATTAAGTAAAGTTAATATATGTAAAGTGCTTACTATTTGAAAATGTCTTTAAACTTAGAAAAAATTTATTTAGTTCTCTTTTTTTCACTGACATTCGTGTGACCATAGAGAAATTCCTTATTATGTTTGAGTTCTACTTTCCTTATCTGCAAAATGGGCCTAATGGCAAAGTCTCCTTGCAGTGTTTTGTTTTGTGAAGAGTGAATGAGATAGTCTAGGAAAAAATTGCCTTGCTAATCACAAAGTGTATGGTTTTGTACATATTAAACATTTAAAAATATTTATCATATGAATGATTGAAGGAATTGAGTGAAAGAACAATTAATTTCTATGCCACCCCTATGTCATATCTGTTGATTTATTCCACAAATGTTATTGAGCATTTTCTAGATCCTGGGTACTGTGTTAGATCCTAGGGGTGCTGCAATGAACAAAACAATCTCATGGAGATAAGCAATCTGATGGGAGAGATGGGCATTAATCAAATAAGCAAGCAATCCATTATAATTGTGAGATGTGCTACAAACCCTATAAAAGCAAAAAGTGTGACTACCAGATCCATTAGGTATATTTCTCTCTCTTTACAGATAAACAAAGATAGGGCCAGAGAGTTAGGACCAGGCAAGATCAGAGCATTAATTTTTTACATGAACTCTATGTTGAATGAAATTGGCCGATGGCAACTTATGGTACTTTACAAGATAGAGTCAAATTTTGTTTTTTAGATCAAAACGTGGGGCTTAGTAACAAATGAAAGAGTGGTAAAAATAACCTCAAATGAAAATAATCGTAGTTTCCAATTGTTGACTACCTTCCATGTTCCATGTACCTTACCTGCATCATTTTATTCAATCCTCACAGAAACCTGTGAATAAGTATTATTGCAGACTAAAACTCAAAGGGTTCAAATCTTAGCCTCAGAATGCAATCTGAATATTTTTGTTGTTCTGAAATCCCTACGTTTTTCTAGCCAGTCTAAATTAGTAGAAAAAGAGAACTGTATTTGAAGGCCATGCCCAACATAATCATTATTATGCAACAATATCCTCTCAAGGAGGCCATTCTCTTCTAATTTTCAGAGTCCCTATTTCCAAGGGGATACCCAGTAATGTGGGAGCCTAGGCATCAGGGAGAAGGTTGTATTGTTCACTCACCCATGGAAGTCTCTGAAGAAGAGTGTGGGGAACCTTTATTCTGAAAAGAACCATCGTTCAACTATGTACAAAGGGCAAAGAGAAATAAGATCACATTATTGAGTCATGGGCCAAGTACTATGTTAGGATTTTACATACATATTCATTTACTCTATTTTCTCAATAACCCATTATGTCCCCTTTTTACAGAAAAGGAAACTGAAGCATAGAGAAGGTAAGTGAATAAGCCAGGTAAGCTGAACATTTAGCTCATAGGAGGTGGAGATGAGAATCAAACCTAGGTCTGAGTGACTCCAAATCTAGCCTTGTTTTTATTGGACCACATTCAATAAATACTTGGTTAATTAGGAAGAAAGGAAAGAAGACAGGAAAGAAGGAGGGAAGAAAAACAAACCTGACCTACTGACAGGTTGTATTTTATTTGTCCTTAGGTCTGTGGTTTTGTTTTCCCCCTACATTTCATATTAATCAGCTGCTCCAATAACAAACACAGATTTAAAATGCTCTTAGAATGTGCGACTTATTCAGTGACTCCGTCACTAAAAGGACACTGGGAGGGAGGCAAGAATGGAGTGTTCCCAGATCCATTACTGTGTGCAAACTGCCCTCTCCCCATCCCTCTCTTGAAATATCACTGCCCATTCAGTTTTATGCTATCATAGTAGCAATAAAGCAGCTTTCTGCAAGATACATGGAAAATCCATCAGCCTTTACTAGGGTAGAGGAGTTTAAAATACAAGGCCAACAGGAAGAGGCATCGTGTGGTAACTTTAAGTTCAGAGAAAAAATACATATGTGGTGGTAATACTTATACACATTTCCACACATGAACATCTAAAATGATCATGCCAGCTTCTAAATAGGAGAATATGGTGGAATTTGGTCTTTCTGTCAACCAGACTAGTTTGAGCATGGAAAAGAAAGAGAGCAGAAAACAACCACTCCAAAACAAACCCAGAAGCAATGCTCACTATAATTATTTTAAATAATGAAAGACATTCAGATTCTGAGGGGACTATACATACATGAGAAAGATTTAAGGTTGAAATTAAATAATTAAAAGCTTTTATGTTCATGTGCATGATTATTGTGTATTATGGTAATGAGGTGTACATGGTAAGTCATTTACAAAAAAGAAAATAATTACTATTATTTGTCTTCTGCCAATTCCAGCATTCCTGGAGTCAGCTGGGGAAGACATAGTCTTAGGGAGAAGGGATAAGGCAAGGGGGAGGAGGAAGCGGTTTCTGTCTTCCTGTTGCTCTTCCTGCTGCTGGGTGGTGTTAAATTAAATTAAATTCGGCCGGAGGCTGCCTCCGTACCTTGAGTCTCTATGTAGTGAACTGCGACCTTAGTATGTAAACAAACCAAAAGCAGAGTATAATAAATGGTACAGTTTCAGCCAATCCCAAGCAGCTTGGTTAGCAACCACAGGCAGCTAATTCATCACACCATGCTCAAATAAGGCAAATGTCTCATCACGCCACCCCAAATAAGGCAGACAAGTAGCTGTAGCCAATCAGGTGATTACTCTGTGTGTGTGGCCTATAAAAGCTTGCTAGTCACACTGCTGGGCGGAGCTTGCTGAACCTCCACTGGTTCAGGATGGTACCCAATTCATGAATAAATTTTGCTCAAATAAACTTTGCTAAATTTAATTTGTTTAAAATTTTTCTTTTAGCACTGGTATCAATCCCTATTCCACGCACCTGTCTCCTAACAGGTCTGGTCTGCTCCACTTAAAGCTGAATCTAGGACCACAGTGCATGTCCTGCCTCATTTCTTAGGAAGAATCACACTGAATTCCCACATGACACTGAGATTAAAGGCTCTGTACTCAGTACTTTGGAGAAGGAGATTCTTGTTTCAACAGGTGGATGGTATGGTATAGATCAGTGGTTCTCAAACGTTAACATGCATCAGGATTACATAGCTGGTTAAAACACAAACTGATGGTGCCAAGCCCCAGAATTTCTGATTCAGTAAGTCTGGGATGGGGTTCGAGGTTTTGTATTTCTAATAATGTCCCACATGCTACTGATATTGGTGGTCCTGGGATCCCACTTTGAAAAACACTGATATAGAGGTTAAGTAAGATCACAAGCTCTAATTTTAGACTGACGGGGTTCTTATCCTAGCTGTTCCACGTGCATGACCCCAGGAAAATTACCTTATCCCCTAAACCTCAGTCTCCTATGCTATAAAATGGAACCAACTCACAGCATTATTGCATAGATTCAATAAAATAATGCATGCAATTTCTCACCACTGCACTTGGTATTTGTTAAGCATTTTGTGACATTTATCTAATATTTAACAATATTTTGTTATCTTCCTTGGCAAAACATTGCATTCAAACTATTTTAAGCAGCTAGAGAGAAAAGACAAAGACTAGGAAAAACCCAGCTTCAGTAACAGATAATGATTTATATTCGGATAACAGTGAGTAATCAGATTTCATTATACTTTGGTGCCGTGCAGCCTGTATAAGCATCATTTGAGAGACATACTTAAAATATATATTCTGGGTCTCGCTCTCTGAAATTTGGATTCAGTAAGTCTGAGACATGCCCTGGAATCTGCATTTCTAAAAAAGCTCCCCAGATTATTCTGATATACTTTCATGTGTGAAAATCACTGACGTTAGCCATCAGATTGCTTTCCTGACAGGCAACATCTAAGGCAGTGTTCTCAGCTTTAGCTGAACATTAGAATCATCTGGGGAGTTTTCAAAAATCCTGATGGCCAGGCTACACCCCAGACCAATTACATCACAATCTCTGTGGGTTGGATCCTGGCATTTTTTTTGTTTTGTTTTGTTTTATTTTGTTTTTTTTGAAAGATCCCCAGTTAGTTGCTATGTGCAGGTAAGTTTCAGAATCACTACTTTAAGGGCAGAAGAGTTTTATTGGATGAAGATGAATTAGCAAGAAGTAATTTTGAAATACTGGGCACTACGGTATTAGGCAAAACCTGATCTGGTGATAAAGAAGAACTGATCGTCAGAGGATTACAAGGACATTAATAATCCTCATAAGTGCATTAGGCATTAGAAGGTGGGAGAAGGACACAGAAACAATAGCCCCTAAATTATGTCTGCCTGTTTGAATTCTTCCTGGGGCAGACTTTTCCTCTCCTATGTCTCAAATGAGATGCTGTTTCATGTTAATTACACTTCCCTCATTACAATATGTGAGTAAACATTTTGTTGTTGTTGTTCTGTTTTGCCTGTAGTGGGCTAAATACTGTGCTAAGTGTTTTCATATGTAATCTAATTAGAACCTTAAATTATTGGTGTGAAATAAATATTATCTTCCTCACATTACAGATGAAACGTGGGCTCCAACAAGATGACTTCCCTACAGTTACACAAGTAGTGGGTTGCATGATTATAACTGTTGCAAACTCAGCAGTAACAACTTTTTAAGGATGGCCTCACTTTTATTTCTCAAATTTGTCTTAAATATTTGTAAAGTGTTTTCCAATGGGATGGATTAAGACTGGATGTTAATAGAAGGGATAAAAGGATTTATTCTTGACCTTGGTCAGGAAATTGAGTCTCTTCTCTTTCCCCAGGAAAGGATTAAGAAGCATCAGCAGAAATGTCCTTTGGTAGCTCTGCTCTCTGTGCTTTGGAGAAAGAAATAGTTCTGAAAAGACTACAGCTTTTATTAAATTGATTTGCTTACTTCCTTAGATATTTGATTGCCCTCAAAGTTTTCCATCATCTCCTTATCATTTACAACATTGGACATAAAAGTAAAAAAAAATTTTATTGAACAATAAAAATGCTCTAATAAAATAAAGGTGGTGAAGTCTTCCAAGTGGCAACAGAGAAAGCATTCCATGTGAGCCAAGAGAAGGGGCCTAAGCTAGGAAATGCAATCCTAGTGATGGGATAATATTGAATCTTATTTTTAACAAACAAATAGAAATCCTTTGCTTATGTAGACCTACAGAAGAGACACAAAATGTTGTCTGTGAGAGATGAATCAGGCCTGGCATGTACAAAACAAGCCTCAATATTTCCACTTGTGTGTATCTTACATTGATGCTGGGCATCCAAAGCTACCTTAAGTCACTCTGGTGGAGGGATTATGAGGTATTATTGTTTGGCAAGATGATTTAAATGAGCCTCTGCAAGTATACTTGGCGTAAACTTACCTGTCATAGACAATGGAACTGTTTTAAAAGGGTTTTAAGGTTCATCATAGCCTCTATGGTATTTTCCTTTAATAAGGCATCTTGAAAAATAAGATGTTTAGGTAAGGCTGCTAATTCTTTGAAACTCTAATCATTTAAGCTGTCTAGCCTTGTTCAGGATAATTATTTCTATCCATTATCCATCATGCTAAGAAATGACAGCTCAGGGACAAGGAGACTTTTCAAACAAATGCTTTAAGACAGTGTTTTAGTTTGCCGGCACTAGCCAATGTTAATTAAATTATATAAACAATGACTCATGGTATAAATACAGTACAGAGAGGCTTGAAAGAAAAAAGACTGTTCAATAACTTTAAAACTATTCTTTCTAAAAGAAAATAAAAGGGAAGTCCTTATTCTTTTGTCTTTATTTTTATCTTCCTTAAAAATTCATTTGTTGTCGAAATACATCATCTCTGTAAGTCTTACTTCTAAGATTAGTGGGAGAAGAAAGTGGACATTCCTTTCTTCTGGATTGGAAACACATTTTTTAAGGGAAAAAAGTAAGCTCCTTTAGGAGTTAGAGGACCATGAGTCAAACCTTTAGCCATTCTCAAAATGGGAAACCAATCCCAGTGGGTGGGCTTTATACCAATATTAGTATAACTGCCAATATTTATGTAATACGCATTATTGTTGAGTGTAACTGCTAACATTTTTCTAACGCACATCACTCTTTTCTAAGGAGTGTCTCAAAGTTTTAAGGTTACCATTTCTGGAACTTTTATCCTCTAAGATGGATAAAAATCTCAGAACCAGGGCATGTATACAAATGTGGAACCATTAGACTGTATCCATTGTCCCCTTTCCCTACCCTAAGGGAAAAATATCTGATAGGCTACCCATGTGCTTTAACTTACTATAAAATCAACAGCTTAGCCTTCCAGAGATTCGGAATTTTGGAGTGCTGAATTAACAACTATAGAAAGAAGCTCCCTTTCCGTATAGAAAGAAAGAAGGTCCCTCTTGCCTTCTACTGGTTTCCATTTGTCCTCTTACCATGTATAGTAGAAAATTAATGCTCCACAAACATATCAGTGGCCTTTGCTATATGACTACATCCTGCTAACTCAGGGGACTTAGGTAAAGTAACTTTTAAGCTCCTTGAGGTCAGAGACTATGTCTTATTCATCTTTGTATGGCCCACAGAGCCTGAAACAGCACCTTACATGCCCTCAATGGGAAATATATGTGTGGCAGCTGTTGCAGCCTGAGCCTAAGTGGGATCAGCATAGGATTCAAGCACGTCTAGAAGTGGTGAGGAGAGTACCCACAGAGTGTATTGTCTGAGGACCCAATAAATTTGGAAATTTAGAAAGAACACATTCTAAAGGAAGAGAAAATTGAGGACTTTGTATTAGTCAGAGTTCTCCAGAGAAGCAGAATGAATAGGTGATTTTATATATTATAGATATATAACATTATATTATTATATTATATTATAGAAAATTATATGTAATATATATTATAGAATATATAATACATAAAATAATATCTAATAAATAAAATTATACATTATATAATATATAATATAATACATGTAATAGGAGACTATATGTAATCCATTCATTTTATATGCATATTCATTCATTATATATATGTATATGTGTATATATATACATACACATGCACACACACACATGTATGTTTGTAGTCAGGGTTCTCCAGAGAAACAGACTGAATAGGAGATTTTAATATCATATATATAAAAATATATAACATATATAATAAGAGACTATAATTTCCTATTCATTCATTTTTTATATATATATATTCATTTTCTCTCTCTCTCTCTCTCTCTTTCTCTCTAGTATTGGCTCATGTGATTATGGAGGCTGAGAAATTTCACAATCTGCCATCTGCACCCTGGGGACCCAGGAAAGCTGGCAAACCAGAAGAAGCCAGGGCAGAGAAAGAGCAATGCCTCGGCTTATGCAGCCAGGCAGAGAGCAAATTCAACCTTCCTTTGCCTTTTGGTTCTATTCAGACTCTCGGTGGACTGAATGAGGCCCATCCACATTGAGAGGTTGATCTGCTTTACTCAGATGGGTCCACCAATTCAGATGCTAATCTCTTCTGCAAACACTGTAGCAGACACATTCAGAAATGATGTTTAACCAGATACCTGGGCATCCTGTGGCTCAGTCAAGTTGACACATAAAATTAACCATCACAAGTCCATCCATTGTCAACTTGACACTGATAAACATCTCCTTAAATGATATTTAATCTTCAAATCAAGACAATAACAAGTTCGTAATTCTGATTAACATAACACAACTATCCTGCATATAATCAAAAATGCACTAACTCCTTCCTCAGAAGAGGAGGTAAAATCTTTGAATGATGTTTACTCTTCTCCCTGATATCCCATAACTTAAATACTGTGATGTAAAATTAACAATACTTAAACACTCTGATATAAAGTCAATATATTGTGTGTGTGTATATGTATTTATAAATTCTCCACCATCATACATATCCTATTGTGAATGCTCACCAAAGAATGACCTCAGCAGAGGAGGATTGTTAAAGTAAATCAGGTAAGATAACCTGTTCTGTAGATAACAACCAGTCTCTTTCCCTAGCCACCCTTGTCATTGTCCAATGGGCTCATAAACAAAGTGGCCATCATGGCAGAGATAGAGGTTATACATGGGCTCAGCAGCATAGACTTCCATTCATCAAGGTTGACCTAGCTCTGACCATTGCTGAGTACCCTTTCTGCCAACAGCAGAGACCAACGCTGAATCCTTGATATGGCACCATTTCCTTGCGGGATCAGCCGGCTACCTGGGGGCAGGCTGATTTCATTGGTCCACTTCCATCATGGAAGGAGGAGAATTTTGTTCTCATTGTAAGAGATACTTACTTTAGATATGGATTTGCCTTATATGCACACAATGCTTCTGCCAAAATTACCATCCATGGACTTATATGATACCTTATTCACCATCATATATTCCACACATCATTTCTTCTAATCAAGAAAATAACTTCACAGCAAAAGAAATTCAGCAATGGGCCCACAGTCATGGAATTCATTGGCCTTATGATATCGCACACCATCCTGAAGCAACTAGTTTGATAAAATGGTGGAATGGCCTTTTGAAGACTCTGTTACAGCTCCAGCAAGGTAGCAATACCTTGCAGGGATATGCAAGGTTCTCTTGAAAGCTTTATATATTCTTAATCAGCATCCAATATATGGTGCTTTCTCTCATAGCCATGATTTGAGCATTCAGGAATCAAGGGTGGAAATGAAAATGGCACCACTCACTATTACCAACTAGCAAAATTTTTGCTTCCTATTCCCATGACCTCATGGTCTGCTGGCCTAGAGATGTTAGTTTCAGAGGGAGGTATGTTTCCACCAGGAGACACAACAATGATACCACTGAACTGGAAGTTAAGAGTACCACCCAACCACTTTGAGTTCCTCAAGCCTCTGAATCCACAGACAGATAAGGAAGTTACTGTGTTGGCTGGGGTGATTGGTCCTCATGACCAAGGGAAATTGCACTACTCCACAATGAAGCAAAGGAAAAACATATCTGGAATACAGGAGATCCCTTAGGGCATGTCTTAGCATTACTGTGTCCTGTGATGAAGTTCAATGGAAATTGACAACCCAATCCAGGCAGGACTACATATGGCCCAGACCCTTCAGGAATAAAAGGTAAAGAACCATCACCATCTGAGGTACTTGCTGGAGGCAAAGGAGATGGAAATGAATAATGAAGAAGGTAGTTATACACACCTGCTATGAGGACTGTACTCATCCATGAGTATTTCCTCTTTAGTTTGATATGAATATATTTATGTGTGTATATGTATCTAAAACATGTTTGTTTTCTTTCCTCCCATATTTCCTTATCATGTATGCCAATGCTTTATAATAAATATCTCTTTCCCTCTCTCTTCTCCAACCCCCTGCATAATCCTATAATCTGCTGTCTGCAAGCTGGACACCCAGCTTGTAGCTCCAAGGCCTGAGAGTTGGAGAGAACCCAGTCTGAGTCTGAAAGCCTGGGAACCAGGGACACTGATGGCAGGAAAACATTGAAGTCCCAGCTCGCACAGTCAGACAGAAAGCAAATTCAACCTTTCTCTACATGTTTGTGCTATTCAGACTGCTGATGGATTGTGTGATGCCCATCCACGTTGAGAAGGGCCATCAGCTTTACTCAGTCCGCCAATTCAAATGTTAATGTCTTCTGGAAATACCCTCATGGGCGCACCTAGGAAAAATGTTTAACCAGATATCTGCTCAACCTGTGGTCAAGTCAACACATAAAATTAATCATTAGACCTCAAGTTGGGTTCAAATTTGGTGTTGGAGTAAAGGGTGATTAAGTATAATTAGACATCTTTCATTCAGATTTTATATTGGGCCAATCCCTATCAATTCATGATTGCACCTCAGTTTTCTAGAGCTCTAATAAGATATTGAGTAATAAATAAGTAAACATAGACAAATAAATAAGTAACTGTAGGATACAGTGTGAGCAGCTACTCCTGCAGTGAAAGAAGATCATACCAGCAGCTACAGCAATTATGGAAGGCAGAGCCTTTGATGCACAGCTCAGCACCCTCAATAGTCAGCAACCTTGGCATAGATATTTGTGGGCAGTGGTAGCAGTGGGGGCACTTTTCTAGACACTAGCAGACTGCATACAGCTGTGATCATCATTAAGCACCAAATTTAGGCAATGTCATTTTTTAAAAATAGATTTAGGGGGTATAAATTGAATTCTGTTACATGTATATATTGTAGAGTGATGGAGTCTGGGCTTATGGTACACCCATCACCCGAGTAGTGTATATTGTACCCCACAGGTAATTTTTCATCCCTCATCCACTCCCATCCTCCCTGTGTGTGAGTCTCCTATGTCCATTAAACCACTCTGTGTGCCTTTGTGTAGCCATAGTTTATCTCTTACTTGTAAGGGAGACCATGTAGCATTTATTTTTTGTTCCTGAGTTACTTCACTTAGGATAATGGCCTCCAGTTCCATTCAAGTTGCTGCAAAAGACATTACTTCATTTTTTCTTATTGCTGAATAGTACTCTATCGTGTGTATATATATACATGTATACATATAAAAAACATTTTCTTTATCAACTCATCAAATGATAGGCACTTAGGGTTGACTTCATATCTTTGCAATTGTGGATTGTGCTGCAATAAACATACGAGTGCAGGTATCTTTTTGACTTAATAATTTCTTTTCCTCTGGGTAGATTCCCCAGTAATGGGATTGCAGGATTGAATGGTAGATCTACTTTTAGTTCTTTGAAAAATCTTCATACTGATCTCCGTTGAGGTTGTACTAATTTACATTCCCACCAACAGTGTATAAGTGTCCCCTTTTCATTGCATCTGTGACAACATCTATTGTTTTTAGATTTTGTAATAGCAGTCTAGTCATTCTAATTGGAGTAAGACAGTATCTCATTGTGGTTTTAATTTGCATTTCTCTGATGATTAGTGATGGTGAGCATTTTTTATATGTTTTTTGGCCGTTTGCATATCTTCTTTTGAAAAATGCCTATTCATTTCATTAGCCCACATTTTCATAGGGTTGTTTTTTCAAGCTGAATTGTTTGTGTTCCTTATAGAACTTATACATATCAGTCTTTTGTCAGATACATAGTTGGCTAATATTTTCTCCCATTCTGTAGGTTGTCTATTTACTCTTTTGATTATTTCTTTTGCTGTGCAGAAACTTTTTAATTTAATTAAGTCCCATTTGTCTGTTTTTGTTTTTATTGCATTTGCTTTTGGGGATTTTAGTCATAAATTCTTTGTCTAGGTCAATGATCAGAAGAGTTTTTTCTAGGTTTTCTTCTAAGATTTTTATTGTTTCAGGTCTTACATTTAAGTCTTTAATCCATCTTCAGTTAATTTTTGTATGTGCTGGAGACAAGGATCTAGTTTCATTCTTCTGCATGTGGCAATCCAATTTTCTCAGCACTATTTATTGAATAATGTGTCCATTTCCCAGTGTATGTTTTTGTCTGATTTGTTGAAAATTAATTGGTTGTAGGTATATGGTTTTACTTCTGGGTTCTCTATTCCATTTCATTGATCTATGTGTCTACTTTTATGCCAGTACTACGCTGTTTTGGTTACTATAGCCTTGTAGCATAATTTGAAGTCAGGTAATATGATGTCTCCAGTTTTGTTTTTTTTTGCTTAGGATTGCTTTGGCTAGTTATGTTCTTTTTGGTTCCATATAACTTTTAGAATGAAAAATGATGTTGGTATTTTTATAAGAATTGCATTGAATCTTTAGATTGCTTTGGGCAATATGGCCATTTTAACAATATTGATTCTTCCAATCCATGAGCATGGGATATTTTGCCATTTGTTTTGTGTCATCTATAATTTGTTTCACAGAGGTCTTTCACTTTCTTGGTTAAAATTACTCATAGATATTTTATTATTGATTTATTTTTTTACATCTATGGTAAATAGGATTGAGATCTTGATTTAGTTCTCAGCTTGGCTGTTATTAGTGTATAAAAATGCTATTGATTTCTGTACATTAATTTTATAACCTGAGACTTGCTGAATTCATTTATCTAATCTGAGTCTTTTGGAGGGGTCCTTAGGGTTTTCTAGGTATAAGTTAATATTATCAGCAAACTGAGATAATTTGGCTTCCTCTTTTCCAATTTGGATTCCCTTTATTTCTTTCTCTTGCCTGATTCTTCTGGCTAGAACTTCTAGTATTGTGTTGAATAGAAGTGCTGAAAGTTGACATCCTTGTCCTGTTCCAGTGCTTAGGGGGAATGATTTCAACTTTTCCCTATTTGGTATGATGTTGGCTGTGGGTTCATCATATATGGCTTTTACTATTTTGAGGTATGTTCCTTCTATGTCTAGTTTTTTGCGGATTTTTTATCATGAAGGGGTACTGGGTTTTATCAAATGCATTTTCCACATCTATTGAGATTATCATATGACTTTGTTTTTAATTTGGTTTATGCAGTGAATCACATGTATTAACTTGCATATGTTGAACCTTCCTTGCATTCCTGGGATGACACTTGATTGATTATGGTGAATTATCTTTTGGATGTGCTGTTGGATTTGATTTGCTAGTATTTTTCTGAGGATTTTTGTGTGTATGTTCATCAGAGATATTTGTCTGTAGTTTACTCTTTTTGTTATATCCGTTCCTAGCTTTGGTATCAGGGTGATCCTGGCTTCATAGAAAGAGGTAGGGAGGATTCTCTCCTTCTCCATCTTTTGGAACACTTTCAATAAGATTGGCACAAGTTCTTCTTTGTATGTCTGGGAGAATTTGGCTGTGAGGCCATCTGGTTCTCGGCTTTTTTTTTCTTGGGAGACTTTTAGTTGCTAGTTCAATCTTGCTGCTCATTATTGGTCTATTCAGGAGTTATATTTCTTTCTGGTTCAATCTTAGGATGCATATGTTTTTAGGAATTCATCCTCCTCTAGGTTTTCTAGTTTGTGAGCCTATAGGTTGTTCATAATCATTTCTGATGAGCTTTTGTATTTCTGTGGTATCAGTTATAATGTCTCCTTTTTCATTTCTGATTATATGTATTTGAATTTTCTCTTTTCTTGGTTAGTCCGTACAGTGGTTTATCAATTTTCCTTATCCTTTTGAAGAATCAAATTCCTTTTTTGATCCTTTGTATTTTGGGGGGTCTATTTCATTTATTTTTGCTTTGATCTTTGTTATTTCTTTTCTTCTGCTAACTTTGGGTTTGTTTTTATCTTGTTTTTCTAGTTCCTTGAGGTGAGATGTTAGGTTGTTAATTTGTGATCCTTGAACTTTTTTTTTTTTTTTTGAGGTAGGTATTTAATGCTATAAATTTCCCTCTTAGCACTGCTTTTACTCTATTTCACAGGTTTTGGTATGTTTGGTTTTCATTTTCATTCATTTCAAAACATTTTTTAATTTTCATCTTTATTTCTTTATTGACCCAGTGATCATTCAGGAGCATGTTGTTTAATTTCCATGTATTTGTATAGTTTCTGAAATTCCCCTTCATATTGATTCTAGCTTTATTCCATTGTGGTCTGAGAAGATACTTGATATAATCTCAATTTAATAAAATCTGTTAGGACTTGTTTTGTGGCCTAAAATGTGATATATCTTGGAGAATGTTCCATGTGCCGATGAAAAGTATGTATATTATATAGTTGTTGGGCGGAATATTCTGTAAAGGTCTGTTAAGTCCATTTGTTCTAAAAGTCCAATGTAAGTCTGATTTTTCTTTTTTGATTTTCTGTCTCAATGGTATGTTTAGTGCTGTGAGTGGGGCATGATGTCCCCCACTATTATTGTGTTGCTGTCTATTTCTTTCTTTAGGTCTAGAATATTTATTTTGTGAATCTATATCCTCCAATATTAGATGCATATATATTTAGGATTGTTACATCATCCTGCTAAATTGATCCCCTTATCATAATATAATGACATTCTTTGCCTTTTATTACTGTTTTTGATTTAAAGTCTGATTTATCTGATGTAAGTACAGCTACTTCTGCTTGCTTTCAGTTTCTGTTTGCATAGAATATCTTTTCCACCTCTTTACTTTCATTTATATATGTCTTTATGGGCAAAGTGAGTTTCTTATAAGCAGAATATAGTTGGATTATGTTTTTTTTAACCATTCTACCAATCTGTATCTTTTAATGGGAGCATTTAATCCATTTGCATTCAAGGTTAATATTGATATGTGAGGCTTTGTTCTTGTCATATTATTAATTGGTTTCTAGCTGTTTTGGAAATTCTTTCTTTTTCTCTCTTTTTGCCTTTGTGGTTTGCTGAAGCTCTGTCATGTTGCCATTTACTTCCATTCTCTTCCTAATTTGCGTGATTGTTTCATAAGACCTATGAGTTTTATATTTTTCATGTGTTTTTGTGATGGTTGATACTGACATTTCATTTCCATGTCTAAGACATCTTTGAGCATTTTCTATAGGGCCAGTCTAGCAGTGATGAATCCTTTCATTGTTTGCTTATCTAGGAATGACTTTATTTCCCCCTCATTTATGAAGCTTATTCTGGCCAGATATAAAATTCTCAGCTGGCAGTTTTCTTCATTCAACACTTTGGAAATTCCATCCCATTTTCTCTTCTGACATGTAAGGTTTCTGTCCAGAAGCCCACTGTTAGTGAGATGGGTTTTCCTCTGTAGGTGACTAGATGCTTTTCTTTTGCTGATTTTAAAATTCTTTCTTTCACTTTGACTTTAGTCATTCTGATTGTAATATGCTGTGTTAAAGTCCTTTTTGCAATGTATTTGCCTGGGGATCATTGGGCCTCAGTATCTGAATAACTAATTCTGTCACTAGTCCTGGGAAGTTTTCATTGATTATTTCCTTAAATAGGTTTTCTAAACATCTTGATCTCTCTTCCCCCTTGGGGATATGAATAATTCATAAATTTGGTCACTTTATGTCATCCTAAATGTTTTGAAGGCTTCACTCATTCTCTTTTATTCTTTTTCCCTTATTTTTGTCTGACTGAATTATTTCAAAAGACCTGTCTTTAAGTTCTGAGACTTTTTTTCTTCTGCTTGGTCTAGTGTATTCTTGAAGCTTTCAAATATGTTTTGTATTTCCTTCAATGAATTTTTCAGCTCCCAAATTTCTGTTTGATTTTGTTGTATGATATCTATCTTCTTGGTGAATTTATCATTCATGTCCTGAATAAATTTTCTGATTTCTTTTTATTGGTTTTCAGATTTCTCCTCCATCTCATTGAGCTTCTTTAGAATCAATATTTGAAATTCTTTATCTGGCATTATAAGGATTTTTTTTGATTGGGATCTGTTGCTGAACAGTTGTTGTGGTCCTTTGGTGGTGTCATATTTCCTTGCTTTTTTCATGTTTCCTGTGTCCTTTCATTGACATCTGCACATCTGATATAGCAGTTGCTTGTTCTGATTTTTTGAAATTGCTTTTTAAGGGGATAATTTTTTCCTGAAGAAGTATATGTTGTTGGTCAATTAGGACATTTTGGCTTTGATTTGGGGTGCCTGCAGTAGTGTGATCTCTGCATGACTTCTTAGGAAGGGTCAGTAGTACCTGTGATTTCCTTTGTGGCTTAGGGAACAGTTATTAGTTGAGGCTGTGGTGAAGTTTTGCTAAGGACTTGAACATTAGCTGAGCCAGCCTTGGGACCCCAGTGGTAGAAGCAGTGGGCTGAGTATGCCTGACTTTATGCCTTAGGGAAGGTTACACTGGCAGCAGTGTTAGTGTGTCTTGGAGGGCTAATTCTTGGGCCTTCACAAGGCTTGCTCAATAGTTGGATCAGAGGGCTGGGTGTGTGGGCATATTCTCAGGCCCCTAAGCAGCTGGTGTGATGTGGAAAGTGGCAGTGGCACTAATGGAGCTTCCACTAAGACCCAAGTGGCCCAGGTTGGTGTTACTGGTGGCTACAAAGGATTGGCAAGGTTAGTCCCCACTCCCACAGCTGACTCACAGAGAGGTGGGTATGGTCTTAGGTATGCTTAGGAGAGCTTAATCTTCCCTGGCCCTTCCTGGATGGGTGGTGGTTGCAGCCTCATCACCTTGAACTCAGCCTGAGGGCAGGGTATAGCCCAGCATTAAACTGTCAAAATGGTGCTGGTTCTGGGCTTGCAATCAAGAGGGCCAGGCCCCTTTCAGGAAAGTGGCATGGGCAAGAAACTGTGAGGAGTGCAGTCTGCTCATGTCTAAGTGTCACAGGAGCCTATAGCAGGGTTGTGGGAATTGTCCTAGGTTTGTGTAGGAGAGCTTGGGCTCACCTGTTTCTCCTTAGCTATGTATGGCTACAGCGGCATCAACCCAAGGGGGGTACCACCCATCTTTAAACTCCAAAAATGATGCCTTGGGCCTGTGACCAGAGGAGGTTGGCCTCTTTTAGGGAAAGAGAGTGGGCAAGATACTAGGGGGAGTGCTGTCTGATTGGGTCTTGGTCTTACAGTGGCCCATAGCAGAGGGAGTTGTCCTTCATGTATGTAGGATAGCTCGGGCTCCCTTGTCCCACCTCAGCTGGGCAGGACTACAGCTGCTCAGCCAGAACTCAGCCCTGGGGTGGGGCACTACTGGGCTTTAAGTTCCTAAAGTGGCACCTTGGGCCTGTGACCGGAAAGGGTCAAGCCCTTCTCAGGCAGGCTGCACTGGCAGGAACCTGTGGGGAGAGCAGTTAGCTCAAGACTTGGTCCAATAGCAGCAGCTGCAGGATGGTGGATACTGTCCCAGACGTATCTTGGAAAGTCTGGTTTCCCTGGCTCCCCTCAGTCAGATGGGTACTGCAGCTGCATCAGCCCAAACCTAGCCTAAGGGCAGGGGTCAGCCCAGTGCCAAATTCTCAAAATAGTTCCTTGGACCTCCACTGGAAAGACTGGGTCCCCACCCAGGCAAGCAGCATGGTCAAGAAAATGGAAAATTCTGTTTGTTCATTTCTCAGTCTCAATGGCAGCCCAGAGCAGGAAGGTGGGGACATTCCCAGGGGTGCATGGGAGTGCTTGGACTCCTCTATTCCTCCTTGAAGTTGCACAGTGGCTGCTGATGCGCGCACAATTCCCTGCTATCTAGGCTTTCAGCATGGTGCCTGGCTCAAGCTGCTCTAGTCTCAAATTCCTGTGGGATTCCATGCCGGCAGACTTACCTGCTGCTCAATGTCAGAAAGTGCTTGTTCACGAAGATTTTCCACTTTTCTAGTCATATGCTATAGGAAGACAAGTCTGGTACCATACACTTCATTATGGCTGGAAGCAAAATTGATGGTGTGAGTTTTAATCTCTTACTTTAATATAAATTTTTGAATTTTCACATTCTTCCAGAGCAAATAGATATAAAATAATGAATGGAACTTCTGATTTTTTGTCCAGCATAAAAGAAGCTGGAAGTTGCCACTCTGTGCTAACAAGTAAAAAGCTAAACAAACTGAAAAATTGATGACTCTCTTTAGATACACCAAAGAGTTGCAGTCATGGGGCAAGCCACTGCCCCTACGTTGGAGAGAACAATAGGCAAATGCAGAGAATTGTGGCTTGCCGGAGCAGAAACCCAGAAGCCCAAACCTCCATGAAAACCAATGCCAAGGTGAGGAAACCTGAACTATAACTGACAAATTGCTGGAGGCTCACATTGGCAAGTCTGACAGATAAAAAGTCCAGGGGGACCCCACTCATTGGGGACCACACATTTTTATGAGTTTTACCTCCAGGGGCTCAACCAGGTTCTTGCAGTGAATGTTGGAGAAAAATCCCCTTGTGCTTCTGGCAGGGAGAGGAGAAAAGAAATCGTTTTAAAGTAAATCAGAGAATTCTGTTATTCTTAATAAAGTCTTCCCTCAGGAGAAACTATCCAGAGCCTAACCTTCTGGGGTTTTATCGGAGCCTAACTGCCTTGGAAGAAGGGACATATCCAAGTCCAGCCTCCTGTGGTTATCCTGTCCCATGAAAGTGGGGGTGAGAGAATACTGAGAAGCACATGTGAGGTTCACAGTCCAGAGGTCCCGGTTCACTAAAAGACTGAGACCTACTCATAGGACTATAGGACTACAGAATGCTCCTCCTCCAGCACACTTTTCCACCATATTGCCAAAGGCCTATTATTTATTTATTTATTTATTATTTTGAGACAGAGTCTCACTCTGTTTCCCCGGGCTAGAGTGCCGGGCACTTAATGTTAAGAGATGGGACCTGTAAGAGGTGATTAGGCCATGAGGGCTCTGCCCTCATGAATGGATTGATGCTATTATCACAGGAGGGGATTTTCTATAAAATGACGAGTTTGGGCCCTTTCCTGCTCTCTGTCTTGCCCTTGCAAGGTAGCCCACATGGCAAGATAGCCCATGTGATGCCTTCTGCCATATTATGGTGCAGCAAGAAGGCCCTCGCCAGATGCCAACAACTTGATCTTGGACTTCCCAGCCTATAGAACTGTGAAGAAATAAATTTCTGTTCTTTATCAACTACCCAGTATCAGGTATTCTGTTACAATGGCACAAAACAAACTAAGACAAGCATCAAAAGCATGATCCATGAAAGAAAGAATTGATAAGCTAGACTTTATTAAATGAAAATTTTCTGCTCTGTGAATGACACTGTCAAGAAAATGAAAAGACAAGCCACAGAGTTGGAGAAAATGTTTGCAAAACACATATCTCATGAAGGATCTTTGTATATCCAAAATACACAAAGAACTTTTAAAACTCAACAATAAGAACACAACCCAATTGAAAAACGGGCCAAAAGCTTAACAAACATCTCACCAAAGAAGATATACAGATGGTAAATAACCATATCAAAAGATGCCCCACATCATATTTTGTCAGGAAATGCAAATTAAAACAACGAGATAGAATTAACTAGACACCTATTAGAATGGCCAAAATCCAGAATACTGACACCACCAAATGCTGACAAGGATATGGAGCAACAGGAACTCTCATTCATCACTGGTGGGAAATCAAAATGGATGATATAACCAGTATGGAACATAGTTTGGAGGGTCACCACCCCCAAAACTAAGCATATTTTTACAATACAATCCAGCACTCACACTACTTGGTATTTACCCAAAGAAGTTGAAAGCCTATGTCCTCACAAAAACTTGCACATGGATGTTTATGGCAACTTTATTGTAATTGTCAAACTTTGGAAGTAACCAGGATGTCTTTCAGCAGGAGAATGGATAAATAAATGGTGGTACATCCAGAAAATGGAATATTCTTATTCAATGCTAAAAAGAAATGAGCCATCAAGCCATGAAAAGACATGGAGGAAACTTAAATGCTTATTACTAATTGAAAGAAGCCAATCTGAAAAGATTACATAACATTTAATTCTTACTATATGAATTCTGGAAAAGGCAAAACTCTAGAAACAGTAAAAAGATCAGTGGTTGTTATGGTCGGGGGAAGGGAAGCGAAGGGCATAAGATTTTTAAGGCAGTAAAATTGTTCTGTCTGATTTTATACAGGTGAGTACATGTCATTGTACATTTGTCCAAACCCACCAAATGTACAATACAAAGAATGAACCTTAATGTAAACTGTAGACTCTGGGTGATAATGGTGTGTTAATGCTGGTTCACCAATTGTAACAAATGCACCACTCTGGCGGGGGATGTTGATAACAGGGGAGCCATGCATGTGAGGGCACAGGGTAGATGGGAAATCTCTGTAGTTTCCTCTCAATTTTGCTGTAAACCTAAAATTTCTCTGCCAAATAAAGTCCATTAAAATAATGTATAGTTTATTCCATGCACTTTTGACAGTTTTATTATGTACACCATACTTACAAGCTATGTGAACTACCGTAAGTTCTTAAACATCTCTAACACTCAGTTTTGTTTTGTTTTACTCGTAACATGGGCTTAATAGTATTAATCTCATCAGGCTAATAGTACCAATCTCTTTATATATATAATAGAAGTAATCAGATATGTAAAGACTGTTCCTTAGAAGTCTGATAAATGGCTCTTTCATATAACTAACATAATAGAGATTGCAATTTAAAAAGATGCAGAATTATTTAGTTACTTATATTTGTCTCCTGTCAATTTTAAACTAATCTTCTTTCTCCTATGAATTAAACAACCAACAAGATGCAAGTTAAAAACAATGATCTCATATTACTGTATTTTAATTATTCCATCATATCATCAAAGAATACACTGGTGTTCCCTCTGTGCCAACATTTAATTGACTACTCAGGTCAATAATAAATGTATCTAGCACCTTTCACAAACCACAAAGAATTAAAAACTGCACATATAGGATCATTTAAATTTCTTCTATCTCTGGCTCTTAGCCACGATTATATGCCTTGATTTCACACAGGAGTCTAAAATGTTATTCCAATTTCAAAGCCAAGATATACAAGCCATTCTTTTTCTTCATTAATAAGATAGAATATAGATCCCAATAAACCAGCCGATAAACGTTCTGAATGCCAAAACAAAGCATATTGACTCCTATACTCTGTTAATTGGGCTTACAAAAATAAAACCCAATGAGGATATAGATGTAGCCCAGAGCCTGGAGAAGAGGTATAGCAGTGAGCAAGAGGTCAGTTTGATTCCCTGTGTAAATAATCTGGGAGTCCTGGGCTGGCTGGAACCTTAAAGATCACCTAGTCCTGTAGTTTTGAAACTGCTCCAAGCATGAAATGGGGGGAATGGAGTGATGGGGAAAGGGAGGTTAAATTGGCAGGGCTCTAGACAGTTTTGTTTTGTTTTATGTTATGTTATTTTATTTTATTTTATTTTATTTTATTTTTTTAAGAGACAGGTCTCACTCTGTCTCCCAGGCTGGAGTGCAGTGGTATGATCATAGCTTATGCAGCCTCGAACTCCTGGGCTCAAGGGATCCTCCCACCTCAGACCCCCAGTAGCTGGGACTACAGTCAAGAGCCACTATGCTTGGCTCAGTTTTCTTTTTTCATGCAGAATAGCGTCAGTGTTTTATTTGGGCTTAACAGGATGATTTCATTGAAAAAGCAAGTGTTGCTGCTAACCAAAAATATTGACCAATCATGATCTAGTTAAATACCCTCATTTTCCAAATGGAGCGTGACATCCGAAGAGTGATCTCATGCCAGTTTACACAGCTAGTTAGTGGCATTGCTATAACTAGAATTCAAGCTCATGGTCTCCTAGGCTGCTGTTTCTTATAAAGAAAAAGTATGTGTCTAACGGGCCGACTTCCCAACTGTGCTTATTTGTTTTTCCTACTTTGTTCCAAGTCATGTGCTAGGTGCTAGGGAAACAAAAATAAGGTTAATGTCTAATGGGAAAATCAGACCAGTAAACCAATAATTACAACACAGTGTTGTAAGTACTTCTTGGAGGTAAGAACAGGTGCTGCCAGATTGCAGAGGAGTGAAATATAAATCTGATTGGGAGTAGCGGGGTAGGTGATATAAGAAGAGAATTTTGAAGAATATTTAGACATTTGACACAAAAAAGAGTAGATAGTTTACTTTCGTACACAGAGAACAATATGTGCAAAGGCACTGAGGTGAGAAAAAGGATTCCGATCCAGGAGCGGAAGCCAATTGGTCTAGGAGGAAAGGAGACTATGCTGGCGGTGGGGTAATAGCATGACGGATGAGATGGGAGAGATAAACAGAGACCGGGTCACAAAGGCCTTATATCTCTCAGCCCAAAGAAGCTGAGGAAGGAGCCACAGTCACCACCACTGTGCCTTCAGTCCTCTGGACTCTAGAGTGATGTCCCAGCCCTCGCTTCCCCCATCTGATTGGATCATTTGCCTCCTAAGGAATACACTCTATTTCCAAGCCACTGTCTGTCTAATTATCCCCAACGTTGCCTCTACTCTGCCATTCTCAAGGGACATTTCTTCAGCTTATGACAACTGATTTCAAACTAGGGAAAGAGATTTAAGAAATGTGTATATCACTGTTGGTTCCCATTGACTCCTCCTCTGTCTAATCTGGAAAAATATTCCAATGAAGACAAACAGTCAAGGCTTCGCCTTGGACACAGTTCATATCAGCTGAGCGTGGGTTGAGATCTTTAGTAATATTAGTAATAAAGGAAATATTCTGAGTCAGAGCTCTGATTTTGCACTGTTCTCAAAGTGCACAAAACAAAACAAAAAACTGGTGTTGAGGGTAAAAGTTTTAATATGAAGAATTAGAAATAGAAGCCTCTTGTAACAAAATGTATACCATAGTAGTGAAGTTATTGCTCCCAGTGGCAAAGCATGTTCATGCACATCTCCACCCACATACATTGTAGTGCCAAAGGCAAATGATGATGAATTGAAAAGTTTTGTTTCTCTTTTATTCCTCCCTTGCCCTAAGTCTGGAACTCCATAGGTCTCCAGGGAAGTATGGATTCAAATTTTAGCTTTGCTTCTTGCTAATAACATGTTCAGAGATGGTTGTATCACCCTGTGAACTTCAATGTTCACATCTATAAAATGAAAATAATAGTTAATAATTTCTATTTTGAAAAAGTAAATTAAATCCAATCGAGTTAATTTATAATATATACCTGTTTTACTTTGAGTTTTACTTGAATCTAAGCTACATATCAGAAGATGTGGATTAAGATTTGACAATGTTTCCTCTGGGACTTGTAACTGAAAGCTGATCAAAACCAATCTTTCCGCAACATTGACTCTTGAACCAGGTTCCAAGCCCTTCTCTCTGGTGATTATGGCACTGATTAAACCTGGCAGGTCAGAGGAGGCAGCTGAAGAAATACTATAAAGATCAGCATTATTGAAGGTAAAGCACTGTGCAACTATCCGCTGAACAACGCAGGAGTTAGGGGCACTGAACCCCATCCAGTCAAAAATCTGTATATAACTTTTAACTCCCCCAAAACTTAACTACTAGTAGCCTACTGTTGACCAGAAGCCTTACCAATAACATAAGCAACAATTAACACATATTTTGTATGTTATATGCATTATATACTGTATTCTTACAATAAAGTAAGATAGAGAAGAGAAAAGAAAGAAAATCATAAGGAAGAGAGAATATATTTACTATTCATTTAGTGGAAGCGAATCATCATAAAGGTCTTCATACTCATCATCTTCACATTGAGTAGGCTGAGAAGGAGGAAGAAGAGGAGGAGTTGGTCTTGCTGTCTCAGGGGTGGCAGAGGTGGAGAAAAGCCATGTATAGGTAGACCCCCCGGTTCAAAACTGTGTTGTTCAAGGATCAGCTGTAATTTAAGTAAGAGCTCCAGAACTTGGGTGATGGATATATTACAGAATCTGAATCATTTGCTTTTTAAAAAAAAGAGTAACTAGCTGTTCACTGCCATATGAACCTTAGGTAATTACAGACCTCAGAATTCTGAAAAATTAAAATAAACATCATTTAAAAATGGAGAAAAGTAATGAGAGCTATTTGTAGGGCTCCTGAAGTGGTTTTTCAGCAGACCAGTCTAGCAGGACTGTCAAGACCATATCTCAAATATTGTTAATGTGAACATTTGTCATTTAAATCTCATCACTACATTAGCTAATTGAAACCATTTAAATTAAGCAACAGGACAATTTAGGCAAGATATAGGGCTTAAGACTTGTCTACTCAGTGAAGATCAAAATAAGTCAGCTAGCTCCTCCCTCCCATAAGATCACAAAATCTTTGTGTCAGAAGGGATATTAGGGTGTCAGCTAGCTCAATCTCCCACCCACACAGGAGGCCCTGCTATAAAATCCCTGTCTGTACTTCTCCAGAATTTTGTTGAGTACTTTTGCAGACACAAAAGTCAGAATTCATAAGAAAGTTTTTGTCAGCTCTAATTGTTAGACTCTTCTGTATTTATATGAAATCCTTTCTTTTTCACTTATTTTAGTTCTGACTCTGGACCACAAAACACTTCTCTTCTATGTAAGTGCCTTTCAGTCACCTGAAGAAATTTCTTACACCTTCCTTGGATCTTCTCTTTTTCAAGCTAAGCATTTCAGTTTCCTTTAATGTATTCCATGAGATACAATCCACAAGCGGACCTCCTGGTTGTCCTCTGCTCAATGTAATTCAGTTTGTCAGTGTTTTTCTTATGATCCTGCATAATGGAAAAGATTTTTTGATGTAAACATGAATTTATCTATACACATTCTTTTTTTTACTTTTTGTTCTGTTTTGTTTTGTTTGTCTTTAGTTCTTGCTAACTTTTGTGCTTTGCTAACTTTTGGAGCATCCAAGTTTGTGGACAGATAAAAACTCAACTCTTGGGTAGATGAGGAATTATTCACAAATTATTCACAAATCCTATTTGATAGGTAAGAATTTTCAGGTTTATATTCATGTGGATATTATTCTGTAGTTTCTTTTTTTGTACCATTTTTGTCTGGTTTTGGTATCAGGAAAGTACTAGCTTCATAAAATGGATTGGAAAGTGTCTCCTCCTCTTCAATTTAATGAAAGGAATTTTTTAAAAGTTTGATAGGATTTTCTAGTAAAACTATTTAAGCCTGGAGATTTTTTAAGGGAAGTTTAAAATTATGCATTCGATTTTCTTAATAGTTAAATGGCCATTCAAATTATCTGTTTCGTATTGGGTGGTATGTGGTAGTGTGTGCTTTTCAAGGAATTTGTTCATTTTATCCTGGTAGTCAAATTTATCTGTGTAAGTTGTTCGCAGTATTCCTTTATTATCCTTTTGATATCTTTAAGGTCTGTACTAATACCCCCTCTTTCAATCCTGATGTTAGTAATTTGTGTTTTCTCTTTTTTGTCAGTCTTGCTAGAGGCTTGCCCATTTTATTGATATTTTTAAAGTGCCACTTTTTTTTCTATTGATTCTCTGTTTCAATTTCATTGATTTCTGCATTTCTGCTCTGACCTTTATTATTTCCTTTCTCCTTGCTTTGGGTTAATTTTTTTTTCTAGGTCTTGATCTTGGAGCATAGAATTTGTATTTGATATTTTTCATCTTTTCTAATATAATCATTTCTAATGTAGAGTATTTCCTTTTCAGCATTGCTTTAATAGTCACACAAGTTTTCATATGTTGTGTTTTTATTTTCATTGAGCTCGATGCATTCTTAAAACTTGTTTTGACACTTTCTCTTTGTCCTATGGATTATTTTCTGTCCCACCTGATAGTGATGAAGCAGCATTTCCTTTTTTACTGCCAGAGTGGTATAAGCAGAATACAGATAAAACAGAAGATCTTGAGCCTTGGAAATGTACTGTTTAGGTACTCAATGTCTGGAGATTTTCTGTTATCTATTTGCTGCTGTTTTCTAACTTGATTGCAGAGAACAAACTGCATCATTTCAATTCTTTTAAATTTGCTTAGGTTTGGTTTAGGGCACAGGATATGGTTTATTTTGTTACAGGTTCTACAGACACTTAAGAAAAATGTGTATTCTCCTTTTGATAGGTGGAGTGTTCTATAAATGTTTATTAGATTCTATTGGTTGATGACACTGAGTTCTTCCATATCCTTTCTAATTTTCTGTCTAGTTTTTCCAGCGTTTGCTGTGAGATGGGTATTGAAGTCCCCACCTATAATCGTGGATTTTTAAATTTCTCCTTTCAGTTTTATCAATTTTGCTTCACATATTTTGCAGCTCTGTTATTTGGTACATACAAATTTAGGACTACTATGCTTTCTTGGTGGATTGACCCTTTTAATTATTATGTATTGTCTATCTCTTGTAATTTCCTTTGCTCTGAAGTCTGCTTTATTTGATATTAATATAGCTATTCTTGTCTTTTTTTGATTAATGTTTGCATGAATATCTTCTATTCTTTTACTTTCAAACTACCTAAATGGTTAAATTTGAAGTGAATTTATTGTAGACATGTATAATTGGATTATGCGTTTTAATCTACATGGCCAATCTTTGTCTTATAATTGGTATATTAGACCATTTACATTTAATTATTGATGTAATCAGGCTTAAGTCTACCATTGTATTTTATCTGTGTTTTCTGTTTGTTCTCTTTGTTTTGTTTTTTGTTTTGTTTCTGTTTTTTTCTCCTGACTTCCTATGGGTTACTTGAATTTTTTTTATAATTCCATATTTGATAGTAGTTTTGAGTGTATCCTTTTGTATGGGCTCATAAATTACTGTATACATATATAATGTATCACTCTTTATGGTTTGCTGTTGACATTTTATTGAATCAAGTGTAGAAAACCTTTCCTCCCTTTACATCTCTTTACTATTCCCAAGTTATAATAATTTGAAATATTTGCCGTGCATACATTTAGAACATCAGTGTTATCATTTTTGCTTCAAATGTTAACTGTAGTTTAGAAAACTCAGCAGGAGGAAAAAATATATTTACCAATATTTGTACTCTTTCTGTTGTTCTTTCTTCTTTACTATGTTCTACTATTTCTTATTTTATCATTTATTTCTGTTTAAGGAATTTTTTTAGGGTATGTCTGCCGACAAAAAATTCTTTTAGTTTTTCTATATCTGTGAATATATTGATTTCTTCTTCATTCTTGAGGGATATTTTTTCTGGGTATAAATTGTGGGTTTGCTGTTATTTTCTTTCAACACTTGAAAAATGTGCCATTTCTTTCTGGCATCCATGATTTCTGAAAACAAATCTATTGTCACTCAAATATTAAAATAATTTCTTTCTATACAGTATTTTCTCTTCTGTCAAGATGTTTTCTTTGTTTTCGGTTTTCAGAAGTTTGAGTATAAGGTGACTTGGCGTTGCTTTCTTTGGGTTCCTCTGATTTCCTGTTTGCTCAGCTTCTTTAATCTGTAGGTTTATGTGTCTTGCCAAATTTAGGAGGATTTCTGCCATTATTTCTTCAAGTGCTTTTTCATCCCTACCTCCTTTTTTCTGTCATTCTGAGGCTCTAATGACATGATTGTTAGATTTTTGTTGGTGGTGGTGGTGGTATGGTCATAGCAGGCCCTCAGGATCTGGTTTTGTTTTTCTGTTAAGATTGAGTAATTTCTATTTTCTGTCTTCAGAGTCACTGGGTCTTTCCTCTGTCCTCTCCATTCTGCTTTTGAGTCTATTCACTGAGTTTTTAAATTTCAGGTGCTGTGTTTTTTCAGTTCTAAAATTTCCATTTGTTACTATTTACATCTTCTATTTCTTTGTTGACACTACTTTTTAAATTTTTTTTCAAGCATGTTCTTAACTGCTTATTGAAGCATTTGTAGTATGGCTGCTTTAAATCTTCATCATATAATTCTGCTGTATCTGTCATTTCAGTATCGGCATCTGTTGACTATCTTTTTCCAATCAAGTTGATATTTTCTCTATTCTTGGGGCGATGAGTAATTTTTCCATGAAACCTGGACATTTTGGGCATTATGCTATGAGATTCTGGATTTTATTTAGATTTTCTATTTTATCTGCCTTCCTCTTAATACCACTCTGGCAGGGGAAGAGGAAAATGCTACCTCATCACTGTCAGGTGGGATAGAAATACAGGTTCTCCACTCAACCGTCATTGACATCAAGGTGTAGGAAGTGCTCCTTGTTCTAATGGGTGTGGGTGGGAGTTTTGGCCCCCCCACTAGGCCTTCACTGATTCTTCAATGCATATGAGGGGTGGGAGTGCCATTTTACTGCTTCCCACGTGGTCACCGCTAAGAGAAGTGTATGTATGTGTGTGGCCATATCACCTCTTGGAGGTGATAAAAAACCCCTGATACACTCCAGTATTTATGGGGAGCACTGACTTGATACTGATAGGTGGAGTTTAAGTCCAGGCTCACCAGCTGATATCCACTAAAACTATAAACTAGGGAGAGCTCTTTTGTGCCCAGCGTGATGAAAATACCAACTCCCTACTCAGACTTCTATGACACCAACCCAATGGAGGGCTTGGGGCCCCTCCTTATATCCTGGTGAGAATGAAAGTCTAGGCTGTCCTCTTGGCCTTTGTTGGCATGGGTAGAAGTGGCTCACAAAATTTTCTGCAGTGTTTGACTGAAGTAATACAGGTAACTATCTAAAAGGTTTCTGTTTTACCGGGCTGTCTCTTTCCTGGCCCTTTGCATATAGAAAGAAAGCTTTTGTTGGGGTTATTTTTTTGTCTGCTTCCATCGGCATTACTGGTTTTCTAGCTTTTTTAGTTCCAAGTCTGAGATATGTGAGGCAAACGGAAAATTTAAGAAACTCACCAATGTGTCATTCCTTGGATCCTGAGGTCCCTGGCCAATCTGTCTTCTTCTCTTCAGCTTTCAGAGTCTTATGATTTTTAATAATAATTTCCAGGGGTTTTAGTTATACTTCATCAAATTTTATTTTATTTCTCATCTTCATTCACATGGGATTTAATACAAAATATAAAATACGTCTAATATAACATAATCATGTGTATAGAAAACCCTCGGAAATCTACAAGAAGTTACTAGAACTAATAAATGAGTTTAGCAAGGTTTTAAGATAAAAGATTCTATATACAAAATTAATTATATTTCTATATCCTAGCAACAAACAATTACAAAATAAAATTTTAAAATGTAATTTTCAAATAGCATCCAAAACTATTAGATACTTGGAAATATACTTAACAAAATATGCATAAGACCTGCACCCTGAAAATATAAAACATAGCTTAGGGAAAATAAAAAAAGAACTAAATAATTTAGAGATGTATTACATGTTCCTGGATTGGAAAGATGCACATTATTAAGATCTCGATTCTCACCAGATTAATATATAGATAAAATGAAATATTAATCAAAATTCCAGAAGGCTTTTGGTAGAAACTTGACAAGATAATTTAAAAATATATTTGTAAATGTCTATAATCCAGAATTTCCATAACAATTTTGAGAAAGAAGAACTAAGTTGGAAGATTTACACTACCTCATTTTAAGACTTACTGTTCTAAAGCTATGGCAATCAAGACAGTATAGTATTAGCACATAGATAGCCATATCAATCAATGGACTAGAAAAGAGAATTCAGAAATAGACCTATACAAATACACACACGCACATGCACACACATGCATATATAACCAACTGATGTTAATAAGGACATATGTGATCAGTTAAGTTTAACCAGTCCATTCCATAGGGAAGTCAGAGTAATTTCAATAAACAATGCTAGAGCATCTGGCTATCCACATGGGGGAAAAAGGAACCATGACATTTACCTCACTTCATATTCATAAATTAACTCAAAATGTAACTCAAAATGACCTAAATGTTAAAGTTAAAACTATAAACCCTCTAAAAGAAGACATAGAGAAAACTTTTGTGACTTTGGAGTAGGCATGATTCTCTAGACAGAACACAAAAAGTACAATTTATACTCTCTTGGTTACAAGGTGGGAAGGGGCATCATACTTGTGTGTGTCTGACAGCTATCACTAATGGTAGATCAAATCAATTCAAATTGGAACATCTACTTGATAAACTGGCAGATTAATTACATGGTGTACTTATATTGAAATAATATCATTATTTTGTTGAAAGTTTGGTTCTAATTTATGGACTGATCACCAGAAAAATCAAGGAAATAAAATATAAGTCAGCTATATTATTTTGGGATATTAACTCCAAGAAAAAGTTTTAATTTGTGCAATACAAGAAGTGTTAATTTTGGTACTATATGTGGTTCAGATGAGAACAATAATTGTATGGTCATGTAAATATTGACTATTCACTTAAAACTGTTCAAAATTATGCATCGTAGGAGAGTGCAAA